>JADRCH010000090.1:6744225-6817103 GCA_019843965.1 Rhynchomys soricoides
GAGGAGGAGGCAAAGGAGGAAGAAGAAGATGAGGAAGAGGAGGAGGAGGAGGAAAGGAAAAAGCTGTGAGGCTCTTAATGTTTTTAAACCAAATGCCCTTCCTGAAAACCCAAACAGCAGGACTGAACCACCAAAGGTGGCTGTTTTTCCCTGACAGACCTAGTGTTAGGGAAGGTTTCCCTTTCAGATGAGGCAATGAGTCGTGCCCATTTCAATCACAAATGGTCCTGCCCACCACACCTGACAATGGGAAGGCAACCATCGGGTAACCCACTCCTTGGTGTTTTTATTTGCTTGCTTACCTTGGTGGAGCCACACACACACACACACACACACACACACACACACACCCCGCCCCGGTGGGGGTGGGGTGGTAGTAAACAAATTAGATTTTTTACTTCCCAGTCAAGACTTCCCTGGAATTTTCCACTTGCAGATTCTGCCTGGGGTTGAAGGAAGAGAAAGGCCATCATGAGTTCATTATCCAGGATATCCTGAATCTTTTTCTGGCCTAAAACAGATTAGGGAACAGAGACCTATAAGTGTCCTGGCTGGCAGGGAACCTGTGGCCAGTCAGCCCTGTGGCTTTGTAGCCATTAAACATCAGCCAGATTTAAGACAGAGACTTGAGCCCTGGGCTTTTTAGCTACGCAGACCTTTGACACTTGGTCTTCCTTCATAGCTCTGCAACTTCAGGCAAATAATTTAACTCTTTGCGCCTCCATTATCTCCTTTTAAAATGGGATGGTAGGGTTAGGGATACAGCTCAGCTGCAGAATGCCTGACTAGGAGGCGTAAGGCCCTAAATTCAATCCCCTGACATCAGAAGAGAGAGAGAAAGGTGGGAGGGAGAGGAGAAAGGGAAGGAGAGAGAGAAACACTAGGATCTCCCACAGTGGGATTTGATTTTAGAATAAAACACAGACTTACACTGGGGACGTTGACAGTGTTGACTCTAAGTCATATAATAGGGGGGGAAATTGATTCATCTATGTATGTTTGTGGTGTTCCCTCCCCCACTTTAAAAAAAAGTTAACAGTGATTATGCTTCCTTCCCCTCCCCCCACTCCCCAGCCCCCACCCCCACCCCCGCACATTATCCTCTTCCTGGAGTCTTACTGGGGAGATCGGACAATTATTGGAAGAACCAGAGAACTACGAATGGGGGTTTGCAGTAGAGTAAGCTAAAAGGAATGAAAATAAGAAGATTTTACAGGGGTGGGGAGGGGGATACAGTTGGAGTGAGGATGCGTGGTGTGGAGGTCTGAGGAAGCATCGAGGGCAAGAAGCAAGCTGATAGCCTGAGGATCGGTCCACGGTGTGAGGAAAGGTACACTAAATCAGGGAAGGAGACAGAGTTAGTCATCTGCAGCTGCAAAGCATGCTACCCCAAGACTAAGACCATGAGTATTTACTGTCTCCAGTGTCTGAAGATCAGGGACTTAGGAGAAGCTTAGGTGGGTTTCTGTGGCTCAAGGTGTCTTGCCCTTAGGCTTAGGATGCCTTCCTGTTGGGCTGGAGGCTACGGAGAGCTTGACTGACAGATCGTCTCGGAAGGTGGCTCACCCAGGGTCTCATCTCTTACCACGTGGGCTCTCCACAAGTGAGGGTTAGAATACCGGTATTAGCAGGGGCTGGAAAGACCACTTGCTGGTTAAGAGCGCTGCCATGCTCCTACAGAGATCCAGTGGATCTGATGCCCTCTGCTGGTCTGTGCGGGCACACATATACATGTGCATGCACGTGCAAGTAAATATAAATCTTTGGAGGGAAAAAGGGTGAGTGTCATTGAGTTCACCCCATACTGAAGGAGAAAGAAAATATCCTTCATTGTTGTTGGGACAGACATAGTGGATGGACAGATGGATGGATGGATGGATGGATGGACGGACGGACAGACAGCATTTAAAATTCCCTTTGGGAATTTTAGGGAGCATGGCTGTAGATTGTAGATTTACTTCCCTCAGGATTTTTAGGAGACCAGGTATAAAGCTCAGGATTGTATCTAGTTCGGGTTCTGCAGTTGTCCTCGCCACTTTGTTGTGATCCTTAGGTTGGTCTACCTCCCGCCCACGGATTCATCCTAGAAATATTAATAAGTCTCAATGACGCTGCTACAAGCGAACGCACAAAAGGAGAGAACCCAGTACCTGGGAACTTGCAACCGAGGAGGAAGCAGCCACTCCTCACTGAATGTGCTGTCAGAAACAAGGAAGAGAAAAGAAGTCTCCCGCAGGGTCAGGAGAGTGGGATCCAGTTCCCCGGGAACAGCTCACTGTTAAAGTGACTGTCAGCTTGTTACCTTCACTCCACTCCTTCCTACGTAAGGCTGTCCCCTCTGCCCAGCATCCTCCTACCTCCAACCTTCCCATCATTCAGATTTCTAATGACACAGTCTCACAAACATGGTCCCTGAACATCCTTCTGGGTTAGAAACTCCCCATTTCCATCACCTGTTTGTTGTTGTTTTTTTAAACTTTAACATTTTGTCTTTAATCCCAGGACTCGGGAGGTAGAGGCTATATGGAGCTCTGTGATATCAAGACCAGCTTAGCCTACATAGTAATCTCTGGACTACTTGGAGCTACACAGTGAGACCTTGTCTCAAAAAGCAAAGCAAAATGAATAAAGAAAAGAACCAAAACTTTAACTTTTAAGATTATACTTATTTGCTAGTTGTGGTAATGCATGCCTTTAAAATCAGAACTCAAGCCGGGCAGTGGTGGCACACACCTTTAATCCCAGCGCTCAGGAGGCAGAGATAGGTGGATTTCTGAGTTCAAGGCCAGCCTGGTCTACAGAGTGAGTTCCAGGACAGCCAGGGCTATACAGAGAAACCCTGTCTCCAAAAACAAAAACAAAAACAAAAAATCAGAACTCAGAAAGCAGGGGCAGGTAAATTTCTGAGTTCCAGGACAGCAAGAGCTATATAGTGAGACCCTGTCTCAATCATATGTGTGTGTGTGTGTGTGTGTGTGTGTGTGTGTGTGTGGTGCATGTTGGGAGATCATGGTTCTCCCCTTCCACCCTGTGGGTTCCAAGGATCACACTCAGGCTGTCAGGCTTGGCAGCAAGCACTTTTACCCACTAACCCATCTTGCCAACTCAAAGAAACTCCTATGGTTACCATTTCAGTTACTACAGCGGATGATATGTGGTTGATTGCTGATGCGCAGACAAGATGAATCTGTGCCTGGATCTCTGTAAGCTGGAAACAAACATGGCTATGTTTGGAAATCAGTGCTTGAAAAACACGAGCAAAGTAAAGACTTATGGGCTCAGCCTGGATTATCCAAGTGGCTCTACATCCACAACAAGTGTCCTGCATTAGACAGAAGAGGAAAGGGGCTGGAGAGATGGCTCAGCGGTTAAGAGCACTGACTGCTTGTCCAGAGGACCTGAATTCAATTCCCAGAAATCAAGTGGTGGCTCACAACCATCTGTATTGGAATCCGATGCCCTCTTGTGGTCTGTCTGAAGGCAGCAAGAGTGTACTCACATGCATAAAATAAATTAATCTTAAAAGAAAAAAAAAAAAACAGAAGAGGAAAAGACAGTGGGAAGACGAGGCCGGGGATGGGGTGGGGTGGGGGGTGGGGAGGCAGAGTTGTGATACTAACAGCCACCAGGAGCTGGAGAAACCAAAGAACAGACTCTTCGGAAAGAATGGGCCTGTTAGTCTCTGGTCAGACTTCTAGTCTCCAAAAGGTTGAGAGAGTAGATTCTGCTGAGCAAAGCCACCTAGTTGGCGATTATTTGTTGCAGCAAATAGATACAAATGAACAGCAAGGGAACATCTGTTCTCAGAAGGCAAGGTGACTGATCTTGGTCTCTCCCAACAAGGTCTGGTTTCCACTGTGCTCACGAGTCTCAAGGACTAACTCCTGCTAGTACTTACCTACTCCTTAGGTGTGGTCTGGCCCCCAGAGTCACGTGCTGGAATCATGGTCCACAATGTGATGGTACTGAGAAGAGGCGAAGCTCAGAGGAATGGTAGGTCCTGGGGCACTGTTCACAGATTCACAGAAAGGATTGAAGCAGTCTGGTGCCGGTAGGAGAGCTTGTTACAAAAGAGTTAAGTTTGGAGACAGTGAGATGACTCTGTGAGTAAAGGCGCCTACAGCTAAGCCTGGTGGATCTGAGTTCTAGCCCCAGAACCCCAGATGGAAGAAGTGAACTCCTACAAGTTGTAATCTGACCTCCACGTGAGCATGTTTTGAACACACACACACACACACACACACACACACACACACACGTAAAAATAAATGAGTAAGCTTGTGTACCTCTCTGACTGTCTTGCCAGGATCACTCCTTCTCATGTCTACTTTCATCTTTATCCCACCTGCCATGTTGAGATGCCACCAAAGGAGCCCTCACCAGAAGCCAAACAGATGGGGCTGCCTAACTTGAGGTTTTATATATAACTTGAACAAACTTCTTTATTTTGTTAAAGCACCTAGCCTCTAGTATTCTGTTATAGAAACAGAAAACAGACTAATACAGAGATAAACATTTAAGTAAAAATAAAATTGGAGGAATAATTACAAATTGGATGAATTTTTAAACTTTGTTTTTCTGCTGCTTTGTAAATAAATTGTGTATGCTTCTGCAGCAGCCTTTGTGGCATAGCCTGATGCTTTCAGCTGCCCAGCAATGGAAATCTAAGCCTAAGTATCTTCAGCCTCAAGAGTATTTCCTTCCAGAAAGGTATAAATGGCTTGGGCTGAGGACGATACAATAGCACAGGCTCGATTTCTTGCTTTGCCACTTACAGTGTCTTGCTCGTTGCTTCCTAAGTGTGTCCCCATGGAGGAGCAAAGCTGCATGTAGCTCCAGCAAGGTGAGAAAGGAGGCTGAGAGATTGTATGGCTGGTGAGATTCCTGGGTGGTGCTTGGGCTTTGTTTCCGTTGCCGTGACTTGGAAAGTTACCGAAGCTCTCTGTCTCTTATCCTCATGTGTATTTGTTGAATATCTCCTCCTCTGCTTGTCTCTCTATTGCTTATCTGCTTAACTGATGGCAGGTAGGAAGCCCAGGTTGTTAGGACTATGGCAGTCCAGGCTCTGACCTGACAGCTCTGGGCACACGGGCATTCTGGGACAGTCACAGAGGGCTTTAACCAGCCTGAACATGACAAGCATGGCAGACATGTTGACAGCAGGTTTTGCCTTTTACCCCTCGGCCATATCCCCTCTGCCTTGCTAAACTGTTAGACTGCATTCCTAAAGCTAGCCCGCAAGGTCTATTCCCTTATTTGGCCACTTCCTCCTGCTGAGGCTGACTAGCAAGTTCCTCCTATCAGAGTAGTGAAGTCCAGCAATCAAAAGCCCCCTTTGGCTCACTTAATTAACATGCCAAATTAAAATTAAACACGTCATCCTAACACAGGTTTTCTTTTTTACCTTTAGGAAGTGCCATTTGCCTCTGGGCCACGTCTGTGTCCTCTGTATCCAGAGGCAGGCCTTTGTCCAGGGTAAACACCCCTTCCAAGCAGCCTCCCTTGTCCCCTTCCCCTTCTCTCTCATCTTCTGTCTCCTGTCTTTGTCTCTTAATACCCGTCCTTTGTCCCTGGTGCTGAGAACTTGGTCTTGGGAGTGTCTTGTGCCTACTTCAAGGTCCTTACATTCACCTGTTAGGAAAGTCAAATGATGACATCAGATCTGGAACTGGAGCCGTGAATGGCTGTGAGCCACCCTCTGGATGCTGGGAATTGAGCCTGGATCGTCTGCGAGAGCTGCAAGCGCTCTTAACCACGGATCTGTCTCTGCAGCCCCCACAGGCAGTGTTTTCTGAAGATTCTGGATATTGAAACTCCTCATCAAGCACTTCCCCACTGAACCAGCTCTCTTTTCAACACATTCTCACACCGTCCTAAGCACAGACCAAATCCCTAAAGATAAACACCCACCCTACTCAAGACAGAACTGGTGTTGACTCCACCCATTCAGAATCTGTTAAAAGGCCAACTTTCTGTTGTGGTTTTCAGCGAGGGACTGTAGCGCCCCCTGGAGGACATAGCGATGTGTGGAGATATTTGTAATGATCTTCTGCTTGGAAATTTTCAGGGGGGGGGGGTGGAGAGGTGTTGGGGGTGTCCCGCTCGGACATTGAATAGACTGTAGTAAGCAGTAGAGGGTGAAGAGATGCCTGGCTTAAAAACCAGGCAATAGGGCTGGAGAGACGGCTCAGAGGTTAAGAGCACTGGCTGCTCTTCCAGAGGTCCTGAGTTCAACTCCCAGCAACCACATGGCGGCTCACAGCCATCTGTAATGGGATCTGGTGCCCTCTTCTGGCCAGCAGGCACACATACAGGCAGAACAATGGGTATCCATAATAAATAAATCTTTTAAGGAAGAAGGAAAGAAAGAAGGAGGAAGGAAGGAAGGAAGGAACTAGACAATAACCTTTCTGAACCCTGTCAACAGTGGAAGGCCAAGGACCTATCCTGATGTCTTTGTAGCTGTGGTTCCAGGCCTGGACCCTGGCAGAGAGGGGTTCCATAAATACTTACTGAGGGGAAGAATCACAGGGAACACAGAACTCTATGTACTGGCTCTGGGAATTCGGGCACCCACTGCATACACACTGTAAAATGGAGGTGTTAAGGAATCCGTAAGAACCTGAAGGGGAAAACTGTATCTTGCTAAGAAATAAGCTGGAATTCCCTTTACATGTGTAGAAAATATATTGCTCTCTTTTTCTAGGAAGCTACTGGATGCTGTCCTGAAGCCCCACTTAGAAATATGAAAGGGTTGAAGAGAGACAGGCAGTTATACACACGCAAATACCCACTGCCACTCGACAGCTCTGCTCTGCATGTGAATTCTTTCTGCTGAGGCTGATCGCCGTTACCATGCCAGACAGATTTTGCCACGGCAGTTAGTAACTGGAGTGGAGAGGAGAAGGGGGTGAGTCTCATCCTACAGGACAATAAGGCAAGTGATGGCTCATGACACCAACGGGATGAGACTGACTTTAGGTAGGTAGCCAAGCTTTCCAATCTTCATCTATAATAAGGGGAGAATTACGCTTCCATAAGGGCAACAGGGGGATGAACCAAGTCACAGAGAGCACAATGCATGGTGCCTGGCCCTTAATGAACATTATTAGTGTCATTAGTGCATTGAAAAGGAGCCTCAGACAAATAGCCAGTCATAAAGCCTATGACCACCTTGAACCAGAATTGACACTTTGCCTTTTACCCCAAAGGCAGGCAGAGAACATCATGTTCTTAAGAGACCCAAATGAAATAACTTTATTCTGCCTCTAAGTCACTTGGTTCTGTTGTTGAACAAGAGAATGGTGGCTCATGCTTTCCGTTATAACTGTGTTTCTATGCCTCTGGTGATAAATAGATCATTTTTAAGCCTCTTTTGCTAAAATGAAGGTCTTCCAGACAGCTAACTCTGCACGCAGGCTTTACAGATCCCCATCTCCCATCCCACCACCCTCCCCCTCTCCCTGGCCGTCCTAGGCATTTCGCTTTACCAAGGAGTGGGTTTGTGTTTTGTTCCAATGACTGAACAGCCACACTAATGGGGATGCTCGGCATCTGTTTCCTGTTGAAATATGAATGTTATGGAGCAATATTTACCAAACCCACTTGCCAACCACTGCTCTTAGATTTGATGAAGTGACAATAAAGGCTGTCATTCCATGCCAGAACGACAGGCTCTTCTCAGGCCACGCTGGGCAGAGCCTTTAGGTTTTCAAATGGGTGCGTACATAGCTTAAGAGACACAGCTTGTTCGGCTGAGGGAGCAAAGTGTCTGGTTCCAATGCTGTGCTGTTCAGGTTCTACTCACTCAACCCCAGATCCCTTCCATTCAGTCTGGAGGTTGAGGGTGAGTCAATTATTAATGGAGCGTGCCCTGGAACATACTCATGAGTTGGCCTTTTAGTGAAAAAAAAAAAAGATCTAATGTTAAACAAATCAAGATAATTCACCTCTCTCTCTCTCTCTCTTTCTCTCTCTCTCTTATCAAATTCAGGTATCCATTCAGAATGCTGAGAAAAATGCCTTCCCCGGCAGGCAGGCAGGCAGGCAAGCAGGCAGCAGGCTCCATACAAAGGCAACAGCAGTCACTGTCAGCTCACATTTGAGACACACTACTACCAGATGTGGCAGGCTGGGTAGGAGCCTTTAGAGATCCAGTCCCCAGAACCCATCTGTTTAAATGGGAAAAGGATCTCCGTAGGTGTAAACTCAGGATCTTATGCTGAGGCCATGGCCATCGGTTGTCTGCAAGAGGCTACACACCATCACAGGGGACAGGCTTTACATGAGAGATGTGGAGGAAGAGAGGTAAACTTGGCTAAGGCAAAGGCCACAGATGTGGAGGGAGGCTCATGGAGGGATCAGTTGCTATATAGATCCCCAACAGGCAGACAGATAGGAAAGGCAGCACAGACAGGTAAGGAAGATGGTGAACTTCCGGCTTCTTCCTCACCCTGCTGACCTGAGACAAAGGCCTGGAGGGCTTTCTCCAGCCAGCATGGCCCTTCCTTCCAGAGACTAGTCTATATTAGTTGGCTGTGTTCTAGGCCAAACCTGAATGTGTTTACCTCGAGCTCCAAACCTGTCAGCTCCTCTTGTCTAAATGATCCAACCCAAACTCAGGAGAAGGAGACCTGTCCTGTGTCACCAAAAATACTTTAAGTAGCTGGACCTTCCCAAAGATTTGGATTTTGGTACCCACTCTCTCCTGGGGCGTGGGGGTAGAGGGCATTTTTCTCTGTGTGTGCTTTTGTTTTGCAAATGTGTGTATGTGTTAACGGTGGAAAGCCAAGGACATATCCTGATGTCTTCTTATCCCCCGCTAGCACGCATGCGTGTGTGCGTGTTCGTGTGCGTGTGTGTGTATGTGTGTGTGTTGTGTATGTGTGCATGCACCCTCGTTCAAATGAGCACTTCTTCCTTTGTAATAAAGTCTCTTGCCAACTGCTGAGTCTGAAATTTTTTCCAGAGATTTAATTGGTAGAGAAAATGGATCCAATCAAGATCCTAGATGGGCACAGATGAATGTCCCGTTAGCCAAGGAGCACAGCCACCACCAGAATAGGAAGACGCCAGGATGGATTCTTCCCCAGCTCCTCTAGAGAACACAGCCTCTGAATACATTTCAACTGTTAACATCCACTTCAGAGTTAAAAAAAATAAATAAATTGTTGTTTAAAGGCCAACCACAATAGTGGTGATGTTACAGATGTCACAGGACGCGAACATGCTGTCCAGGCATGGTGTCTCACACCAGTGGCTTTCCTTTACAGTCCACACATCCCAGGCCTTCTTGAACACACATCTGGCAACGCTTGCTTCAACAGTCTGCTCATGTTACCTTCAGAGGAGCAATTCCTCACACTGAGACAGTCATGTGTCTTAGCTGGAATGGGTTTACAGGAAGACAGAAGGCAGGGGCCAACTGCTAACATATATTCATGTGTGTGTTTCCAGTGCACTCTGTGTACACACACACACACACACACACACACAATTGGGCTTCCAGAAAAACTATGCTAAGCCATTTAAACCTCACCATGCATGAACGGTGATTGAAGTAGTTCTCATCACAAGCCTATGAAGCAGATGCTGTAATTAATTACTCCTGTGTCAGTGGAAGAAGCTGAGGTTCAGAGTTTATGTTTGGCTTCCATCACTCTAGAAAATCTAAGGGCCAATGGGATTGCCCAGCCTGTAATTGTGCTTGCTGCCAAGCCTAAGTACCTGAGTTCAAGTCCCAGGAACTACATGACGGAATGGAGAAACTGACTCTTATAGGTTACCTTCTGACTGCCACATGTGCAGCAAGGTATGTGCATGCTTGACACACACAACCATACACGATCACACACATACACAAAAGCACATACACAATCCAAACATACACAATCATGCACAGAGAGAAATAAATGCAATTTAAGATTTTTAAAAAGAGAACATCTGGGAGGGAAAAAAAGAAAGAAATTTAGATTCATTTTTTTAAAAATGGATCCCTGGAGTGGAAAAACGTCTTCAAAGTAGTTTTGAGTACGTGATTATGTGGGAATACGAGTTCATATTTGACTATCTTCTTTTTCCATGGCTGGCATTTTCATTGTTAACAATGGTTTTGGTCTTATTTGGGGGGTGGGGGGGCAGGCTACTGTTTTTGAATGTTTGTCTTTGTCTTTAGCCAAAGACCCCAGAACTCTTCAGAGTCCAAAAGACCAAAATAAATCTTAAGGATTTAAGAAAGGGAAGGGGGGGGCGGGAAATCAGTTTAAATCTTTTTTCTCAGAAAAGTTCGTACTTCTGACAAGTTGTAGTTTTACTTAAAATTGCTTCTAGACCTCACAAACCTCGGATGTTAGAGGTTTGTCTTATTTTTATGTATGTGGGTGTTTGCTTGCATGTATGTAATTGCATGGTATGCATGTGCTGCCCCTAGAGGCCAGAAGAGGATATCTGATTCCATGGAACTGTCGCAGGCAGTTGTAAGATGCCATGTGAGTGCTGGGAACTGAACCAGGTCCTCTGCAAGAACATGTGCTCTTAACCACTGAGCCAATACTCCAGCCTCTTGAAATTTTGTTGTCGTTGTCATCGTTGCTGCTGCTGTTGTTTCCTGAGACAGGGTTGCTCTGTGTAGCCCTAGCTGTCCTCAGAGATTCGCCTGCCTCAGCCTCCAGAGGCTGGTATTAAAGGTGTGCACCACCACACCTGGCTGAGGTTTTTTTGTTTTGTTTTGGTTTTGGTTTTTTTGTTTTTAAAAAAAGAAACTGCCATGGAAATTGCAAGCATCCTTTATAGAAAAGTGTAACAAAGCCCTCTCAGTCTCTCACAGTATTAAGAGGCATCTTCTTGAGACCAACCTTGCTTCCTCTAATCCTTCTCTGCCAGCTTTGTTTTCGGAACCACACACATCTATCACACACACACACACACACACACACACACACACACGGCCATGAATACTTCAGTGCATCTTCAGTAACTAGACCATTTTGCTGAACATAATTGAAGAGTCATTATCATGCTAACACAATGACAGCCATTGCTCAGCATCAGCCCAACCCCCACCATGCTCAGACTTGTCCGTCAGTCTCAAAAAAGGTTTTTCTCCTTGTCAGTTGGTTTCCATCAGAACCCATATTCATATTGTATGTGGTTCTTTTTTTTTTTTTTTCCTTTTTTTTTTTATTTATTTATTTATTTATTTATTTATTTTTTGGTTTTTCGAGACAGGGTTTCTCTGTGTAGCCCTGGCTGTCCTGGAACTCACTCAGTAGACGAGGGTGGCCTCGAACTCAGAAATCCGCCTGCCTCTGCCTCCCGAGTGCTGGGATTAAAGGCGTGTGCCACCACTGCCCGGCATGTGGTTCTTTTTTTAAGAATTAAAAAAAAAATAAATTTACTATTAGTATGTCAGTTTGGGTACCCATCAGGGGAGTCAGGAGACAACCTTCAAGAATCAGGTCTCCCTTTCCACTGCAGATCCCAGAGACTAAACACAGGCAGTCAGACCTGTACAGCAGGTGCCTTTGCCTGGTGAGCCATCCCACTGGTCCACCCTCCTCTTTAATCTAAGTGTTGAGAGCTTTTGGTGCCACTTCTAGGAATGTGACACTTGTCTCTGGGCTCAGACAAGGAAGTAGGCTCAGATAAGATTAGAAAAGTGACCGTGGGGCTTTGTTTACTACTTTGCTGAATTATATCCTTTTGTGAGCTCTTTGCTTGCTACTTTGCTTGATTACTATCTTGTGTGATCTCCTTGTCTACTACTTCACTAGATTAGTCTTTGATCTAAGAACTGACCGTGCTTTTTGGATGTACCTAGGATCATCCTGGGATGATCAGACTGGGAAAAAATAAAGCTGCTCCAGCCTCCGCACTGGCTGGAGTCATGGTATAATGTTGTCTAATTGTCTTTTTCTTTTCAATTCTCTCTCCCTCTCTCCCTCTAGACCTGGTTGACTGACGGAGCTGGCTTGGTCATCTAAGCCAAGTCTCACCCCCTCTGTTCTATAGCATATACTATAGCACCACTGCACGGTGACTCCTATGACAGATTCCTAAGTGGGAAGCTAAAACTAGAGGCTGGTTAGATTTTAGAAACTATGGCAGGCAACTCATCCTTTTAAAGAAGGCACAGCATGCACATAGCTCACACAGTCACCAGTTGGTGACTTACGGAACGCAGGACTGATCAGCATGTTTAGGATTCACTGGTCTAACGTGCTCACTTTCCACTTACCCATCAACATTTCTCAACGGTTCCAATCACACCGGTTTTAAATATCACTGATCTGTTACTGCATTGGGGTGCTGCAAAGTGAAACTTTTCTATCAGTCTTCCTGGGTTTATTAACTGAGAGTCTTCAAGAAAGAACTTTGACACTATTCAGCAATAGAAATAGAATGAAGAGCTGATAGCACATGGATGAACCTTGAAAAAGTTGGGCTACATGGAAGAACCTCACAAAGGAATGCATGTCATTCACATTTCCTGTTTAAAGGTCTGGAAAAGGAAAATCCAGAGCCAGAGCAGAGATTAGTGGATGCTCCAACTAGAAAGATGGAGAATGGAAAATGACGACTTACAGGTTCAGAGCTTCTTCTAAGGATGAAAATATTCTAGACTTCAGATATGGTAAATGGTTGTACAACTTTATTGTGAGTCTCCCTTCTTCCAGGGTCATTGACCACTGGCCTTCAAGGACAAAGGGAGCAGAGTCAATAAACAGGGTTTCCGATGGCCCATGAGTATGAAGGGAAATTACGCCATTCCAGGATCAGCTGTGGGGAGACAGTTCAACTTTACTTGGGGTGAATGAAGGATTATATAGTTTTGGGGGAGGGGTAGGAATATCCAGGGTGGACAAAGGTCACTGGCTAAAGGCTAATGAACTGAGATGCCTCATTAGCATGGGGAGACATTCCAGGAATCTCAGATGCTTGCTGAATGGGCTCTTACTGGACGGAAGCTGAACCTGTAATCTAACCAAGATTAGTGCCATTGCACAGGTAGAAGGTGTGGGGTCTGGGATCCCCCAGGTTGAGAAGAGAAAGCCTCATCAAACAAGGGAGTCTACCATTTTACACTGAGCTCAGGGCTTTCCCTTAGGCCAACATTTTATGAATCTAGCAAAACCATTACGTTAAATGGGTGTGTTTTATGGCATGTGTAGAATTATAGCCCAAGAAAGATATAAAAAAAATTAAAACAAACAAACAAACAACTTTCCTTTGAGGGCTAGAGCTCAGTGGGAAAGTGCTAGCCTAGAACACTTGAGGCCCTGGGTTCAATTCTCAATAGCAAGGATTTTTTTTCTTTTGAATATGGCTCATCTAGTAAAGTCAGTATTACTATTTCTTCCCTTCCGAGTAGTAAGCTGGATGCCATCACAGCCCCTGTGATGTCAATGCCTTTTACAGTATTTCCACAGCTCAAGGATGGTTATTCAATGGACTTAAGTCTCATGTCTGTTGTTGTTGGGAGCTCACGCTGTCTGTCCATAGTGAGTGCGTGCTCCTATAGCTGGTGTGACCTCAGTAGTCTTTAACATTTTCTGGTACACGATGGCCTGATGTTGCTGCCCAAGAGCTGGACTAGCCTTCTCCAGAGGCCTGGTGTCTTCTAGGGACAGACCTTTGAAAGGCACTGTCTGAGAACTGAAGGTGGTAATCGCTGCTCTTGGCACTCTGCACACCGCTTTAGTGGGTTGAGCTGGGTAAGTGTGTTTCAGGAAGAGAAGAATCATGACTCCAAAGTCCTATTTCCAATTTAACTGGATGATTACAGGGTTCTGCCTTGGGTTTTATTCTTGTTCTTTGTTTTGTATTTGGCTGAAAACCCCGGTTTCTATTGATACTACCACGGGCATTATTTTCTGATATGTTTTATAGCAATGGTATAAAATAAAAGTATCTAAAAAGCCAGGTTCTCCATTCTTTTTAATTCTATTAATTATGGGTGTCACCCTGTGTATATATATGCCATGCATATACAGATGCATACAGAGCCTGGATCTCGATCCCCAGGGGATCCAGATCCCCTGGAGCAGGAATTACAGGTGACTGTGAACCGACTGACATCGATGATGGGAACCAAAACCAGGTCCTTTGCAAGAACAGTGCTCATTCTTTGTGGCTGAGCCATCTTTCTAGTGCCAGCAGGATCATTATTATGAGCAAATAATCTCAGACTTTGCTGGCTTTTTACTTCAGAATGTGTCCCATCCTAGGGATGTGTAGTCGAGACTGTTTGAACATCCAGTAACCCTCTGTGGTTACTTACTTTCAAAACTAGGCTATTAGTTTTCCTTTTTACGTAGCTACTACTATATAACCACACCCACACAGGCACACACAGAAAAGCGCCATTCCTTTTATGACTTTGCACTACCCTTCTGTGTAAATGCTTTGCACTACACTTCCGTATAAATGTGCTGCTTCGGGTTTTTCGTTTGACATATTCCCACTATAAACTGGCCAGATAGCGCAGGGTGACCTCAAACTCTTGGTCCTCTAGCCTGCATCTCGTGTATCCCAAGCGTGTGCCTCTGTGCCTGGTGGAAGGCACCATTGTTTCCCGACTCCCCTAGAGGCACACAAAAGGAGCCCTTCTCACTTTGACCCAAAAATGCGCCCACCCAGTAATCTATAGAAGAGTAAGATAAAAATAATTGTAAGATCCTCCAGGCTAACAACTCATTCGATATTTCATTCCTCTGTCCATTAAGACTATTTTTCTAGAGGGCTGGAGACATGGCCCAGATATTAAGAATACTTGCTGCTTATGGTGGTTTGAACACTGGCTCCCATAGGCTCGTGTATTTGATTACTTAGTCACCAAGGAGTAGCACTATTTGAGAGGATTGGAAAGATTATGAGGTGTGGCTTTGTTGGGGGAAGTGTGTCACTGGGGGTGGGCTTTGAGGGGTCAAAAACCACATGCAAGCACCCCACACACACACATATCATGATGTTACTCTCAACTACATCTCCAGCAACAAGCTTGGCATGCCTGCTGCCATGCTTCCTACCATGGTGATAATGGACTAAGCTTCTTAAACTGTAAGCCAGCTCCAATTAAATGCTTGCCTTGGTCCCGGTGGCTCTTCACCACAGTAGAACAGCGACCGAAACTCTGCTCTTGCACAGGACCCTAGTTTGGGTCCTAGCACCTGCATCAGAGGACTCACAAATGCCTATAGCTCCAGTTTCTGGGGATTTGATGACACCCTCTTCTTGCTTCCATGAGCATTTACATCATGTGATGATGCTCACAGAAATATACACATAAATAAACCTTTTAAAACAACTTAATTCATCTAGTGAAAAGGCACTTGCTGAGCGTCAGTGTGCCAAGCATGATACGCTACAGGTACAGGCTATGAATAAAGAAGACTGGTAGGCACCCTGCCACAGAGGTTTCCAGTCTAGAGTTCACCTCAACTCCACATAGCCCAGCCATACCGAACTATCTGCTAACTGAAGTAAACTACAGTTTCAGCGGATAAGGTCAATATAGCATCTTAGATAGTCCGTAGGGTGATCTTCTGATTTGCTTTATATCTTTCCATATTTTTGGTATACTGCTTGTAAGTCTAATCGAATAGACCAATGGTCGAGGGGCACAGGGCTATCCCCTGAAATGGTCTATCTAAAGCAAGCATCTTTAATTAAAAACTTTTTTTTTTTTTTTTTTGTGGCACAAATCACACACAAAGACCAGAAGAGGGCATTGGATTGATTGGAGCTGGAGTTTCAGGCATTTGTGAGCCGGCATGGATGCTGGGATCCAGTCAGGTCCTCATGATAGAACAGAGAGCACTCTCAGCTACTGAACCATCCCTTTAGCCCCAAGGCCTACACTTTCTACACTGACGTCTGTACGGCTCTACTTCTCAGGTCTCTACTTTCCACAGGTGAAAGAGGATGGCCTGAGGACTTCAGAATGGTTTTGGATCTCCAGGAAGATCTGGCTATCACATTCAATGTGCCCATATGTCACAGTAGTACTTCCTCAATATAAAACATCACTGCTCAGGACTTTTCTCAAAAACAAACAAACAAACAAAACTTGACGTGAACACTGTCCCCTACCATGTAACAGCCATGGCTATTTCAGTCAAAACAGCTGTAACGGCTCACAAGAGACCTACAACAAGTTGGGTGTATGGATGGATGCTCCCTCATAGGAGGGAGTGGTGGAATAGTGTGTGTGTGTGTGTGTGTGTGTGTGTGTGTGTGTGTGTGTGTGTGTTTAGAGATGTAGATTCAGTTAAAATGAGTAACTGGCAAAAGCAAGCTACAGACACTATACTACACAGAGTGTTACCTAAATGTCCCTTAATGTAAAATAATACCCCGCTTATAAACACTCAGACATGTACTAAAGTAAAATGAACTACATCTGAGTCTGTGTAGCAGCTGTCTCTGAGGACAAGAGCAGACACGGGATAGGAGACACAAGGGGCTTTACTCACATTTGCAAAGTATTACGTCTTCAAAAAAAAGAAAACCTGAACTTGGAAGATGGTTTAGCAACAGTTAAGAGCATTCAAGTCTTGTGGAGGACCCATTTGGTTCCCAGTACCTCTGTCAGGCAGCTCCTAACTGCCTACAACTCTTAATTTCAGGAGAACTGATGCCCTAAGCTCCACATGCACATACTCAAGACACACGCGCATAAACATAATTAAAAACAAAACTTTATAAAGAAAACCTGGGCTGAGGCTATGTCTCCATTGGTAAAGTGCTTCCCATGACCTGAGTTCAATTTCCAAACTCCTTAACACAGACAGGTGTGGCAGTGCGTGCTCTCAATCCCAGCGTGGGAAGGTGGAGAGCTCAATCTCCAGGGCTCCCTTGCCAGCCAGTGTAGCCTGCCTAGTGAGTTCAATGTAGATGGAAGACGTCGTCTCAAAAAGGAAAAGTAGTGTTTTAAAAGGTGAGCAGCACCTAGGGAGTGACGGCCGGGCTGAGGGTGTTCTCTGGCTCCATCAGCACAGAAAGAATGTAATGGCTACTCTTGGTTGTCAACTTGACTATATCTAGAATTAACTACAGGGCTGGGCACAACTCTGAGGAATGTTTCTTAAACCTTTCTTTTTCCTCTCAAGACAGACTTTCTCTGTGTAGCTCTGGCCACAACTCTAGACCAAGTTGGCCTCAAATTCACAGAGATCTGACTGCCTCTGCCTCGCTAATGCTATGAAAGCCAACTTTTTGGGGAAACTGGCATACATTGAAGAGTAGCTGAGACACCCACTATTGTGGACTAAACAACTACGAGATTCTTAGACTTACTGTTGGTAGACACCCATTGTTGGACTAGCTGGACTACAGCTTGTAAACCACTCTAATAAATCCCCTTTATGCATATATATTAGGTAGATTAGATTAGATGGATGGATTCATTCATTCATACTTCCCTAAAAACAAAGCATTTCATCTTTAAAGGGCAGTATTCATATAAAAAAGTCTATTGCGACGGGCAGTGGTGGTGCACACCTTTAATCCCAGTACTCCGGAGGCAGAGACAGGCAGATTTCTGAGTTCGAGGCCAGCCTGGTCTACAGAGTGAGTTCCAGGACAGCCAGGGCTACACAGAGAAACTCTGTCTTGAAAAACAAACAAACAAACAAACAAAGTCTATTGTAAGGGGTAACATTCCCTCCTCTCTCACTGATTCAGAAAGGACAGACACCCTGAGCTAGTTTCCAAGACTAGCCCACTCATGCTGCACTCTCTTGTCTACTAACACCCTCCTGTTTAGTCTCCCATCTTCCCACGTATCAACTGTTAGTGAGATCAGACTTGGTCCAAAGGAAGAAGAGCTCCTGGCCAGCAGACCATCCCCCAATCCAGTGAGGTAGGTGATGGGGATGACCGAGCGTCAGTATTAGTTACTTATTCGTAGCATTGTGATAGAAACACGACTTATAGAAGAAAGCTTATTTGGGCTTACAGTTTCAGAGTGTTAGAGTCCATGATGGCAGAGCAGAGGCAGCGGGCATGATGGTGGGAACAGCAATCCGAGGGCTAGCATTTTAAATCATAAGCATGAGACAGCAAGGATTAGAAATGGCAGGAGTCTCTGACCCTCTCCAAACCCATCTCCAGGGACACACTTGCTCCAACATGGCCACACCTTCTAATGCTCTTCAAGAGCACCAGCAGCTGAAGTCCAAGAATGTAAATGCCCAAGACTATGGGAACCATCTCACCCACACCACCACAGCAATTTCATATCTCTTCCTAGGGGTCCTTAGTGCCTTCAGCAAACTCTCTCAGGGAGTCAGACGGGCTATGGACTGAGGAAGCATTGGGGCAAATCTAAGAAGCTAAGGGGTTGGAGACTTAGCTCAGTGGTAGGGTACTTACCTAGAAAGGACAACACCTTGAATTTGTTCTGTCCCCAGCACCAGAAAAAGAAGAAGAGGGAGGGGGGTGACAAAAACAAACAAACAGGCCGGGCAGTGGTGGCACACACCTTTAATCCCAGCACTCGGGAGGCAGAGGCAGGCGGATTTCTGAGTTCGAGGCCAGCCTGGTCTACAGAGTGAGTTCCAGGACAGCCAGGGCTACACAGAGAAACCCTGTCTCAAAAAAAAAAAAAAAGAAAGAAAGAAAGAAAAGAAAAAGGGAAGTAAAATGGGCCAGTGTGGAAGGCTGGATAAAATCATTCAGCAGGCGCCAACTTGTTTCGGGCTGTGGTGGAAAAGATAGTGCCTTCGTGCCTGTGAGGCGCGTTTTGTTTCTCTTTGCAAAGTACAAAATGAACTGTCTAGCAGGCAAGTCGGGGGGCACAGTTTATTTGTTTCAGGCCAAGATTTGTCAGGAAAACTCTGTGCATTCAGCTAAAACCTCGGGAGATTAACCTGATTTTAAACTCCATTTACAAAAGGTCAGAAACAGCTCGGCTTTCTATCTTCACTCTTAAATAAAATTCTGTCTGCTTCTTGCAATAAGCGTTAGTAAATTTGTTATGAGTAGAGCATCAGGGTTCAGTGTTCAACAAAATTAGATTTCTCAGGCAAACCTTGGCCTGAGCCCTTCAACTTCCAAGAGACTGTACCTTATGACCGAAAGGGGCAGGAAGTTGAAAAGTCAATCTATTCACCAACTGCATCCTGTAGACCAAACGCTCCCCCTGTTCCCACAGAAGGAAAGCTAAACCTCAGAAGATGACTTGGGTGGCACTTGCAGTCATGAGGCCCCACTCACACCACCCCTGTTGCTCTTCATGTCTCTGCAGCATTCAGCAATGCCAAAGGCACTGCTCCCCAAAGGCAAGAAGAGGGGTCTGCTCCTTTCCCACCAAGGGGGAAAAAAACCAGCTCGTTTGCTCTAGATAAACAGGGAGGCTCCACCCTGATCTACAGGAAGCTGAAGAAAATCAGGGGAAGTCATAGATATGGTGTAAGCCAGGGGTGGTGATCATGGAAGGGGATGGTCAGCCTTTTTGCCCATGAATGGAGGGAGCCAAGAAGCCAGGGAAGCAGGTCAGGTTGGAGTATGTGTGGGATTTTCAACTTGACGGAAGCTTGAAAAACAGACGTATTCATTACTTTTCTGTTGCTGTGATAAAACACCATGACCAAAGCAACTTGTAGAAGGGTTTATCTGGGGTTTCGTTTCAGAGGGTCAGTACCCATAATGGCAGGAACAGCAGGCAGTAGATGCTGGAGTTGAAAGCCGAGAACTCACATCTCAAACCACAAACAGGAGAGAGCAAACTAGGCATGCCACATAGCTTTTGAGACCTCAAAGTTCATCCCTACCATGACACACCTCCTCCACCAAGGCCACACCTCCTAAAGGGCCCCAACAGCACCACCGACTACAGACCACATATGCAAATGCCCAAGACTATGGGGGACAACTCAGCCAAACCACACTTGGTAAGAGGAAACCACAGCTGAGAAAATGCCTATAGGCAAATCTGTGGGGCATTTTCTTGACTCATGATTGATGTGGGAAGGATCCATGATGGATGCTGTCACACTTGGGCAGGCGGTACTTACTGAGTTGCATAAGAAAGCAGGTTGAGAAAACCATGATGAGCAGGACATTAAGCTGCATTACTCCATGGCTTCTGCTTCGGTTCCTGCCTCCAGGTTACTGTCCTGACTTTCCCGCGTGATGCACTGTGCCTGCAAATAAAGCCTCTCCTCCCCAACTTACAGTGGTGTTTCATCAAAGCAATAGAAAGCAAACTAGAACAGGGTGAGTTCTATAGACCTGGCCGCTCCTTCGGTCTTCTAGCAAGCCCTGCCCTCTGCCCCTCCCCCATCAGTGGATTCCTGCCCAAAAGGGTGGTACACACAAGCAATATGGTGTATACCACAGAAATGTAGGGGAACTGTTTCCAGCACCTTACTTTGTATGCAGCTACAAAAACAATGTTGACACAGCCAAAGAATTTGCTCTTCTAAACATCTCAATGAAGCCTCACTGTAACTCTTTATGATAGGCAGTGTCACTGGCTTGAGTTCCTTTACCTCTCACCATTCTTTCCCAGAAGGCATAAAGATAAAAGTCTAGCCAGGCAGTGGTGGCACATGCCTTTAATCCCAGCACTTGGGAGGCAGAGGCAGGAGAATTTCTGAGTTTGAGGCCAGCCTGGTCTACAGAGTGAGTTCCAGGACAGCCAGAGATACACAGAGAAACCCTGTCTCAAAAAAAAAAAAAAAAAAAAGTCTAAGGAAGGTCAAGATAAAAGCATTCCACACAATAATGTGTAATAATATCCATGTTGTTGCACGCTGTGGTTCCCAAGACCTGGGCAAAATGGATCCGTGCCCTCCCTTTGTTTCATTTAGCCTTGTGCATGCTGCTCAACTCTATGGTATTTTGTCATCCTCAGGCTCCAGAACTGACAAAACCCATGCTGCCAGGGCCTTGAGTATTTACTTCACAGGGATTGAGAATGGCTGGAAGACCTTACCCATGGCCTACTTAATGAGCTGGTTAAGGGCTCCCCAGGCAGTACCGCAGACAGCCCAGATGGAACCCAGACTACAGCGGAACCATCCTTCGTAGGACTCAACCCCTCAGGACCTCAATACTACTATGATAAATTCCAATCGGTAAAGTGGTACCAACGGGGTGAGACACGTCAACACAGGGAGCTGAAGCCTAGATCAGAAGGGAGACAAGACAAAACAAACAGCCCTGACCAAACTGCTCCTGATGGCGAACTTCATTAGGGAGAGTGTCAACTCAGCTGGAGATGAAACTGGATGGACAATAGTGCTTGCCTATCATGCACAAGACACTGGGCACATGGGCACACGCAGAGCAAACTCCCGCCTGCTTTCTACTCGTGATGTAGCACCCAGGCTTAAGGTACTTTGGATTCTGTCAATGTCTCCATATACATTAACATCAACAAATGTACACATAGCTATACACAAGGGGTATACACACATGCATGTGCCTTGCCCCCCCCCCCAAAAACGAAAACTTTCACCAACATTAAGAGTTGAACCAGAGGCTGATGTGGCATAATTTATGAACTTAGAGACAGCCCATGGTCACTTATAGAATTCACCTGGAGCTGGAGCTAGCTGCTAATCTAATGTGATCATAAAACGTTACCTTTAGGACTAGGAGACTCAGCCCTTGCTCCTGGGCCACAAACCCAGGCAGGTCTCATTGCCTGCTTCAACCCACCTAGCATGTCACAGTCTTCAACAAGATGTCTTGCCCAAGGAGCCCTTTAGGACTGAGAAAGAAGACAACCTGGTCATCCCTGAGGCTGTGAGGTGTTACAGTTAGTGCTAACTGCAAGTTCTGTCAGCTGCTGTCACCAGCATGCCTCGGACATCCACTTTCCTGTAAACAGGCAGACCCTGGGAGCAGGGCAGCCGCTCCCTGATTAGCACAACTAGACTTTCCCTTGCTGTTCTGGCTTCCTTGAGCAAAAGGATTAATTTTTGTCCCTGAAACTATAATCAAAAAATATCTCATTAAAACACAAACTGAAACAGCTCACTCTGCAACTCTCTCCTCAAGTCCCTGCAGACACAGAATTCAGAGCTTTATAGGCCCTTTGTCCTCCACCATCAGATCCATCTCCCAGTGACACAGATGCCCTGCTGGTGTCATGTTGGTATCCCAGTTTACCTTGCCAAAAGTCACCTTCACCAGATAACCTTCCTGTAATGACTCCATTACACACCAGGCACAAGTTTCCTTTCTACATTTAACACCTGCCTAGACACAGGGCTTTTGTTATGATACCGTTAAGTCAGTTTACTGGTTCGCTATAAGATTCTACTAGCAAAATGTCTCGTCTTGATAGGCTATATAAAAATGTATTCACAGTGACTGACACAGAAGGGACTTCAAGAAGTCTGATTCTGGTCCCGCCCCTTTCATTAGCTGTTATCCTGTTTAGCCACCCTGCAAAATGAATGATCAGCTTCTCCCAAAATAGAAAATCATTTATTAGACACCAGTGGGGTCTCATACAAACATTATATACACCAGACACTACAAGAAGCTTATAGATTGGTCTGTCTTGCGGCTCCTGCGAAGACCCGAGACACCCTCCTGCAGCTGTGGCTGAAGTTACTGGGTGCCAAATTGTCACAGGTCTCAGAAACCACTGGAAGTAGGTATTTGTGAGGTGGAGATGGGGGCGGGAACACAGAACAGCATTGGGGTTCTAAACTAGAGCCCAGGAGTTAACTGGTACCCATGGTGAGAACATTTAACCAAACGATGGGGCCCTAGCCAGATGCAATCTTGTGCACATTAGTCCTGGCAGTGCTGTTTCTAGAATGCTCTATATTCAAACCTGCAAAGGCTCAAGTCCCTTAAGAGCAAAGCATCTGCACACCTACACACTTCCACCTGTGGCCTCACTAGCTCTAGCTTCCTTAATGTCCAACAGATGGACTGCATAAGTGACTGCTACACTGTATGATTTAAAGAATGGCAAGGAACATGTATGTACTCGCTACAGGTCCAATTTTGTTTTCAAATATTTTCCATCCACAATTTGAAATATGTGACCTTTCAGAAAATAGCTCTTTAAAATAATAATGCTGGGAACTTCGGTACAGTTCCCTGGAATTCCCATGTTAGTCTGTGTCTTCACTGTGTGACCTTCAACCCATGTTCTCAAACCTACAGGCAGCACTTTCACTCTAGTCCCAAGAGGGTTAAAGAAACAGAGGGCCACGCTGTCCGATGACTTTATTGTAGGAGACAAGTCAGGACTAGGTGGATGCAGATTCAGGGCAGCAGCAGAGGAAACCTTCACAGGCACGGTGCATGGCACTAAAGCTCAGCAAGTACTAAGAATCCATTCTCATGGTTCTCCGTGGTTCAGTTCTTCATAAAGTACATCTCATTCAAAGAGTCCCAGAGGCCATAAAGAAGGGATTTCAGGTCTCCCAGCCGAGGCATCCAGTGAGCCTATCTTCCAGCTTCCTCTGGAGGATCAGAAAGCCGCCTTCGCATGGCGGCACCGTGCTCCCTGCTCCTGGTCCTCTTCTCTGTGTACTGGAAGGAGGGGAGAGAAGAGCCAACAGGGTCACAGCAGCACTGGATCAGCTAAGCTCTACAATGTTTCACAGACACTCTGCTTTTTCACTCACTGAACCTGAGATCAGAGGCAGGGATCAGAGGAACATGTGCACGTGCTTGTTCAACAGACTTGTCAACAGCCACATCAGGCTCCTCCCAAAGAAGTCAGGGGACATTTGGACGGATGCATTCTGTCCCTGTCCCCAGCAGCTCCTCTGTCCGTCTTATCACCAGGTTCACTACCTTGAGAGCAGCTAGTTCAGCTGCTGGGCAGCTCTGCTTCTCCAAAGTTGTCACAGTGAACAGGTATTTTCCAGTAAACTCCCCTCCTGCCTTCAAACAAATGCTACAGGTTTCTCCAACTGTTTAGAGGGCTTGGCCCCTTTCCTCTGACCCTGCGTGTAAAATGGCTTGTCCTATAGGGCACTTTAATAGCAACACCTTTATTAAAAGTTCAGAACAAGAACTGAACACACTACTCAAGCCAGTGGCTGACAGATGGGTGAGGAAGCTGACGTCTGATGTGTTTCTCTAAACATTACAAGGAGTAAACAGCTCTTGGTCATAACTGTCCCCCTGCCACCACTGTTGAAAAAGCACTTAGATTTTCTCAAATGCTTATTAATCTATATTCAAAACTGAATGTCTTAATGCACATGTGCTTAAAGTTATCAACTGATAAATATGGACATATTATAAAAATAAGTTATTCTTCCCTGGGGAGGGAGAAAGACAGAAATTGAATTAAAACATGAGCACATATGAACAGAGGAATATCTTTTAGGAGCCATAGATATGGAAAAGAAAGAACACAGAAATAGAAGATTTAGTAACAACCAACCAAGGACTTGACTGGGATTCCTCTCCAATTTCTAAGAGAAAAACACGTAGATTTTCAACTTTTAAACTCCTCTATTCATCTTCAGCACCAACAAAAAGAGCAGCCCACATAATCGTTACAAAGTTTCAATCAATACAATTTCAAACTAAAGATTTTGATTAAAGAATAAATCCCTTTGAATGGCAGTTTTTAAAATTTACATTTATCGCCAGGTGTAGTGGCAAAACTTGAGAGGCAGAAGCATGTGGGTCATTGTGAGTTGGAGGCCAGCCTGGTCTACAGAGTGAATTCTAAGACAGCCAGAGATACATGGTGAGACCCTGTGTCAAATACATACATACATACATAAAAACATACAAACATACATACTTTTATGTCTTCATGTTTATGTGTCATGTGTGTAAGTGCATACATGTCATGGTTCATGGTTCATATGTGAAGATCAGAGGACAACTTTAAGGAGCTAATTCTCTCCTTCCACCATGTGTGTCCCAGAGATGGAACTCAGGTGGTCCACTTGGCCTCAGGCATCTCACCCAATGAGCCACATGCTCAGCCCTAAAATGAGTTTTCAAGCTGTTTTTCTTCATAAGAAGGCTACTCCAGCTTGGCTATGGTGGATCACGTTGGTAATTCTGGCTGATCACAGAGGGCTGTGAGTTCTAGGACAATCTAGGCTACATGGCAAAATCCTGTCTCAGAAAATACAAAATACAAACAAAAAACAAAACAATAAACGAACAAAAATCAACACCAGGGAAGAGGTGAGGAAGGACAGGCACAGGGGCTCCTCAGACAAATGTGTGGATGCAGGAGGCCACGGTGTGGGCTGCAGGAGGCCCTGAACAGAACAGAACAGAAGGAATACATGTGACAAAACAATATAAAGCCCTACTCCAGAACACAGAGAGACACACATGCTCTAGGGGAAAGATCTGACACTGGATGGTCCATGACAACCACGAGAGGAGGGCTCAAAGGTGATGTGTGTATAGTAGGCGTGAAAATGACTCACAGAGCACACTGAGTAAAATCTGTGCTGACCGAGGAAGTCGAGATGGCCTTGAGCACAAGGGAAAGAGTGAGTGTAAAGCCACCAACAAGACGTCATCTAATGGCATAGACTAAAAAGGACAGCTAACCCCACAATGAAGTCAGGGATGAAGGATGTGTAAGGGCAGTTATAGCAAAGGAGAAAGAAGGCAGCAGAGAGAGGCAGATACAAGCAGACCCCTTAAAGTGGCATGGAATATTTCAACACACAGGGGCTGAGGACAGCTCACAGTATGGAGCCTGTACAGCTCCTGCAGAAGACCCAATCTCAGTCCCCAGCACCCGTGTCAGGCACAGCTGCAGCTCCAGGGAATCCACCACTACAGCACTTCTATGCGTATGCACACACCCACACACATACACATAATTTCTTTAAAAGTTCCAACATACAGAGGGATGGTGGCAGGAGAGCCGCTGACACCACTATTAAGAACAGAGGAGCCAGGAGGTGTTGGTACATGCTTTTAATCTCAGCACTTGGGAGGCAGAGTCAGGTGCCTTAGAGGCTAGCTTGGTCTACAGAGCAAGTTCCAGGAGAGCCAGGGCTACACAGAGAAACCCTGTCTTGAAAAAAAAAAAACACCTAAATAAATAAATAAATAAATAAATAAAACCCAAACCAAAAAGAACAGGAAATTAAAAAAGAGCAGAGCAGACCTGGGAGTAAAGAAATCAGACAGCATTCATAAGCTGCAGAAATGAAGCAACATCAAACATAGGGGTTATTATTTACTGGCTAGTGCTGTGTCAACTTGACATAAGCTATAGTTTTCAGAGAGGGGGGAGCTTCAATTGAGAAAATCTCTGTAAGATCATCTGCAGACAAGCCTGTAAAATTTTTCTTAATTAGTGATTAGTGGTGGTGGGCCCAGCACATTACGGGTAGTGCCATCCCTGGGCTGGTGGTCTTGGTTTCTATAAGAAAGAAGGCCGAGGGAGCCAGTAAGGAGCACTTCTCCATGGCCTCTGTATCAGACCCTGCCTCCAGGTCCCTGCCTGACTTCAGCTCCTGCCCTGACTTCTTTCAATGATGGACTGTGATGTGGAAGTGTAAGCCTAATCAACCCTCTCCTCCATGTTGTTCTGGTCACGGTGTTTTATCACAGTGATAGTGACCCTAACTAAGTCAAAAAGAAAGAGGAAACCTTATGAAAACAAATACAGACAAGAAGTTTCTATGGCAGCCAACTGACAAGTCACTAACTACATTCAGGACCAACTGGGAAGAAGAGTTCACGTGAGGTTTGAATATGTGTGAACCAAAAATGTAGGAGTCAGAATAGCACAGGATTCGTCTTCTGCAAGCACATTACATGCACTAAGTCCGGTGGCCACACAAACCAGCCCCGAACACAAAGCAAAACATTTTTCAATGATCATCTTTAAACGCTAACATACACATTTGTTATCACAAAAATTGGAAAATGGATCTTTTAGTCCATATATAATATTAATATATACATGTAATCATTACTTATTTTGGTTCTGGGTATAAAGTAACTGATGTATAAAACAGAAATGGAAGTAACTTATTTTCAAACGTTTAAAGTAAATTTGCTTGGTTAGTAGTACCTGGAAAGAGACCATGCCTGGTACTTTAGCTCTTGGCCCATATCCAGGTCCATGGTGCAGCCTACACCAGTGTCACATGATCACACAAAGTCCCTGATGCTATTCACAGCACACAGACTCTAGGAGTCTCACTAAAGATGGAACCAGCCACAGTTAGCCCCTTCACTTTACTTAAGGAAACTGAGGTTCAAAGACTCTTAGTCACCTAAAAAGCAGTTAATCAATGTCACCAAAGTATCTCCTCAATGCCAGAGGCTAGATTTCTTGAGTTTTTTTTTTTTTTCAATGAAAGCAAAGATGCTTTCTCCCCTTGTGTACATGGAAGGAAGGGGGGCAGCATTCTAAAGCTGCTTCCACAGAGCTCAGTCCTCTTGGTTTTAGAGAGAATGTCATACATGTAAAGTTGACTTGCTGTTAGACCAACAGTAAAGGCAATCGAATAACAATATAACAAGGGACATCCAGAAATGTTCTGGCGCCAGTCTTACCTCATTCTTCAAGCACTTCCTCATTTCCCGATCAAGATCGTTGCAATGACCAAAAAACTTCAGTACGTTGTGCTAAGGGAAGAGAAGGGGAAACCGGTCATCTCTCAATCTGCCAGCGTCTCCGAATCACAGACCATAAAAGGACGCTGCTGTAGCTGTCCCTACCGTGCTGCTCTGTGAGTAGCTAAGTTAAACAAGATTCCTAAGGAGACCTGCCCCAGCCTCAAAAAATGTTTGCAGGACAGAGTCCAAATAAATCTGAACGATGAGATGACTTCATGGCTCATCCTATAATCCGAGTAAGGTCAAAGACCCAAATTATACCTCAACATCAAAGCCAGGCAGCCCGGGAAGAGGGGACGGGAAGATCCCAGGGCTCACTTATCAGCCCACCCCACTGAATCCAGGAGCTCCACAGTCAGTGAGAGACTTTGTCTCAAAACAAGACTGCAGTGATTGAAAAAGATATCAAACATTGACCTTTGGCCTCCACATACACACATGCACACACGCACACACACACGCACACACGCACACGTTTTTTTCTTTATTTAAAAACACATTATATAGCCCCCTACTCCATTAAAACCTTACATAGTGAAAGGGTAGGAAAGTTTAATCACAGAGCAGGAGAGATGATTCAGCGGTTAAAAACACTCGCTACTCTTCCAGGACCCAAATTCAGTTCTTAGCACTCCCATTTAACAACCTGTAACTCCATCTCCAGAGGAATCTGTTGAGAGCTTTTGGTGCTGCTTCTAGGAATGTGGCATTTGTCACTGGGCTCAGACAAGGAAGTAGGCTCAGATAAGAAGATTAGAAACAGTGAGCATGGAGCTTCGTTTACTACTTTGCTGAATTCCTACCTTATGTGATCTCTTTGCTTACTACTTTACTTGATTACTACCTGGTGTGATCCTTTTGCTTACTACTTTGCTTGATTGCTATCTTGTGTGATCTTGTTTACTACTTGGCTAGATTATTTTGTCTTTGATCTAAGAACTGACCGTGCTTTTTGGATGTACCTAGGATGATATAAAAGCAGACTGGGAAAAATTAAAGCTGCTCCAGCCTCCGCACCGGCTGGAGTCATAATGGTGTCTAATTGTTTCCTTTTTCTTTCTCAACCCTCACTCCTTCCCTGGAGACCTGGTTGACTGCCCGAGCTGGCTTGGTCAGGGATCCAATGCCTCCAAAGGTACCCATATACGCATGGTCTGACAGAAAAACACATACAAATGCTTTAAAAAGAAATAAAGTTAAAATCACCTAAAACCATTCAATTCCTTAAGTCCCACACCCTGCCCATCCCAGTTAGAGGGATGTAGCTGAACTGCAGGCCCAGTGGCATAAGCAAAAACTTTCTTCACTAGCAAACACTGGTCCATAAAAGCTATTTATGGTGAAGGAGATGACTCTGTGGTTAAGAGTGCTTGCTGCTCTTGTAGAGGACCAAATCCAATTCCCGGCACCTACACTGGGCACAATTGCAGCTTCAGAGTATCCCACACTCTCTTCTGGCCTGTGGACACCTGCACTGATGCATGTATGCATGCACACCCCCATATGTGTGCATGTGTAATTTAAAAGACCTTTTAAAAAAGTTATTTAATAATATGCTTGCTGCCAAAGCCACTTTCTCACATTCCTCTATTCCAAATGTCATCAAAACACATCAGAAATATACAGTACCATTTGATGACCTATACAGGTCACATGAATAAGCCACTGACTTGTAAGAAAACCTTGTGTTGGGGCTGGAGCGATGGCTCAGTGGTTATGAGTGCCACTGTTCCCACAGAGGACCTGAGTTCTATGCCAGCTAACGAGGTGTAACTCCAATTTTAGGGTATCTGACACTTTTGTCTGGCCCCCACGGGCACTGCATGCATATGGTACACACATGTACATACAGGCAAAACACCCATACACATAAAAGATAAATAAACCTCGAAAAAAATGTAAAGAAAAATGTGTCTCAAGTTCAAAGTCTGCTTCATTGGAAAAGCAAAACTAAAAATCACATCTATGCCTCAAACCCTGCTGCCAAAACTATGGATGCTGGATGGCAGATGCCGAGGTTGGCACTAAGGAGAGTTTGCATGTCACAATGTTTAAGGTGGGCCGGGCAGCACAGTGATCCGCTGTAAACGCTGAACCTGTGGCTGCAATGAGCAGGCTTCTCCTTCTCTTCCTAATTATAGTTTCACAGAGACCAGACAACACATAATTAGTAAGTGACACCTTGTGATATTTTCCTTTTCTCCTTCAGGGCCACTGTAGAAGCACTTCTCAGGTCCACACTGAATAAACGGTCTGAGTTGTTTCAATAAACACTTCAAATAGTCCAGGATTTCCTCTTTGTCATCTACTGGCCTTTTCAGAACAAGCACTGTTTTCCCTAAATGATTTCTGTGACAGCAAATAAACAGGGACAAGGCATGTTCACCCTTTGTAAAAAAATAGAAGATGGCACTTTAGAAATCACAGCACAGTATTCAGTGCCTACAGTACCTCCCTCCAAATATAAATATAAATATATATCTCCACGCTATGTGCACGTGTGATTATCATATTGTATGTACATGTGTGTGGAGACCAGAGGTTGATGTTGGTGGTGTTTTCTTCCATCTCTCTCCGCCTTATTTTTTGAGTCAGGATCTTCCCTGAACCTGGAGATTTCTAATTGGGCCACACTGGCTGGCTAGTAAGCACCAGAGATCCTCATGCCCATGCCTCCCTGGGCCAATTACAGCCCCCACTGCTGTGCCCAGCTCTCACATAGGTGCTTGGGTCAGAATTCAGCCCTCACACATGCAGTTAGCACTTACCAACTGAGCAGCGCTCCAGCTGCCCTGGGTTCCCAGGTCTTCTTTTTAAAGCCTAAGAGAAAAGCTAACTTTGTCTTTTCACCTCCACATTAGCTAAGCCCAAATGAGAATGACACTTTATGAAGTAGGAAACGTGAAGCCCAAATACCCAAGGGGAACTGGACAAAGCACTGCGGACTGAGTTCCCTTGCACCTGCAAATACTAAATGCGTACTATGAGTTGGTATCTGAGCACCTTTTACAGAGAACAGCGAACCAGGCACTGAGGTGTCAGCAGTGAACAAAGTGACCTTGGCTCTGCTTTCACTGCAGAGTGAGGACAAATGCATGATTTCCATATAAAGGCACTGTAGTCCAAGAACACACTGGGGGAGAATCTGTCATTGGGAGATGTTCATGGGTGGTCCTGGTTAAAATCAGTAGTGGTAAAACAAAACAAAAAGGCATGAGTGTGGGGAAGGGATCCGACAGGAGGGGTGACGGAGAGAGAGAGGAGATGAGAGGGGGGTGATGGAGGGGTGGAGGGATCGGTGAGGAGGGATGACAGAGGAGGGATGACTGACAGAGGAGGGATGACAGAAGGATGAAGAGAATAAACAGAAAGCTCTGTACACATGCATGAAACTGTCAAAGAACTTCATAAAAATAGACATAGAACTCTGATATAAATTTAAATAAGTGAAAATTCTTTCCCAATACCTCTGAGTACTTATCAGTTCTGCCCACTCTCACCCTCCCACAAGAGTGACAGCAGACGTCTCCAGAGGCTGTCGAGAGGTGGGGCAGAAGAAATTAAAGACTAGTTTCTGGCTCTGACAAGTAGATGTCACTAAGACAGAAAGGAGAGATGGTTTCAGAAGAGCTAAGTCTGTCTGGACAACTTGAGTTTGTTTGTGGAACAGCTAAGTCCATGGAGTTGATATAAAGCAGAGATAAACAGAATTCTGGAAAAAAGTCTGAGCTAGAGATTTCAGTTGCTGAAATGACAAGAGAATTTCTCAGGAGGTACAGCTGAGAAACAGGCTTAGGGTAGAGGTAAGACAGCCAGACAGACGGAGGGAGAGTAGTCAAGAGTAAGGAAAACCAGGTTAAAGAACGGAGCAAATGCTGGCTGGAGATGCCCTGAGCTTAAACATGCACTTGGCTGTGACCTCAGCTGGCAGTGATCTTGCTGGCTCAGAGTCCTCCCGGGGTACAGAAAACTAACTGAGAGAGGAGAAAGCAAACACTTTCAAGTCTGCTCTGAGGCCTGGGATCACTGCAATTATGTGTTTGTGTTCTCAGGATGGGAAAGATGTAAGCCTTTTAGAATGGTAATAGGAAGACATCCCCACACCTCGAAGAGGGGAAAACACAAAGGTAAGAGGTGCCCAGTAAAGCCTCCTCTCAGTGACTTCCTTTAAGTGGCAAAGGAATGGGAGCTCCGTTTCTTTGATGCTTTCCTGGGTTTTTCATACTGTCTACAATGACATGTATTGCTTAAATATTGCCTTTACAAACCAGAAAAAAAAAATAACATTAAGGACTTCCAGTGGCTTTGAGGAGAGCAGCTGCTTTCCATTCTGTATTTTAAGTGGAGATGATTGGAATCTTGCTGACAAAAGTAGGCAAGACAAGCCAGTAGATCAGAAGCAGCCTATGGATGCTGATGGCTACAGAGACAACACATGGCTGCCAAGACCACACAAAGGAAGAAAACACAGAGCATGGGAGGAACGAGGGCCGACTGGAGACAGGAGGACCGGAGAGCACTGTAAAGTCCCGCATGGGAAGGGATATCCAGAGTGACACAGCCTCCTAACAGAGACTAAAAAGCTACACAAACTGAGGGCAGAAACTAGATGACTTGGTCTATGACTTGATCTACCATCCTATCAATTAAACTACAGAGGCAGTGTGTGGTACACATCCAGTATCCTCTGAGGGTGCTGGAAACAGCAGGAAGTCGCAGCTTTAGCAACATTTCCTCAGAAGTGCACATATGGCCCGTTCCTGCTTACAGACTGGAAGCTCACTACTGTGAGCAGGAGGGGCGTCAGGCCCAGTGAGGCTGCTTCAGTGTGAGTGCAGTCTCTCACCGCTCACCTCCGGGGCACACAGAACACATGGAAGGCACTTCTCCAACAGCTGACCGCACCACTACCAGAGCCACAACGCCACCCTTGGCCTGTGTTCATCTTACTTCACTTTGGTCACCCTTCCCTCTGGTGTGGCTAGATGACTTATCTGGAATAAAGTTATAATTATGTGGTTTTACTCATGGCACACTTCTGAGTCCAGGGATTAAAGGTATGGGCCACCATGCCAAGCTAAAGGTGTAACCTAGGCTGGGCTTGACCTCCTGGTTTTCCTGCCTCTGCCTATTGAGCATGTCCTACCTGAGTGAGGCCTGAGCTACCACTAGCTTCTCTACATAGCACACTGAAAGACACCCGGGACCCAAAGCTGAAATGGCCTCGACAACAAAACCTGTATTAGATTATAACCCCAGTATGCATGAGCCCACATTGATAGCAGTAAATCAGTAAGATGGGTCTATAACCCAGACTTTAAAAAGTAGGTAACACGTAGATACTGCACCATCAAGGAGAACTTAATCCACTAGCCTTTAAATGTTCAGTGACTTCCTGTCAAAGAACTATGGAAAGGAGGGAAGGAACACTTAAAGACAGACTCTAGACTAGTGACCCGTGGCCAGTCTTCCCCCGTGTGCAGGCTACACATACGGTTTCCTATTATTTGTGTGTTGTGGGGTTTTTTGGTTTTTTTTTTTGACATTTAAATCTCTGACCCACCAGACTACATTCATAGGTCTAATATAAAGTAAAGAACTGATTTTGACTTTTCCCAAGTGACTAGGTAATTGTTCTAGTGTCATCCATTAAAACCCCATTTGAAATCCTTGGGAAGAACTGGTCTTCCAACAGCCAGAAGCATGGCCAGGGCACATGAGAAAACCACAGATGGTAAAGGTCTGTGGCATTTGAGAGGAGGCAGAACAAGGCAGGCCCTGTGTTTACCTGCCTTCTACACCACCAGACAGGGAGCTGAGGAATACAGCTCTGGGGGGTTGGCTTTAGGGTACCTCATGGGACTGCCACACCTGATGGCTGGCATGTCTCAAGGCTGCAGTAACTACAAAGAACTATAGAACCAAAGGCTGCAAAGCAGCTAAGAGTCCATGGCGTTCTTACAAGCCAAAACAGACACCTCACTCAACACTCAAGCAGTAAAGAACCTAGGATCAAGATTAATGAAGCTACTCCACACAGCCCTGAAAACCCTCAACAGCATCCCTACCTAGCAGATGATTTCAATCAGTCAATTAACTTGCCTACTGGGGGTGGGGTGGGGTGGCTAAAATCCAAGTGTTCAGCACCAAATGAGAAACGCTTAGTAAGAATCTTTTTCAAGTGGCAGGCTAATTCTAAAACATCTAAGGAATTAAAAAGGTTCTAGAATAGCCAAAGCCATGGTTGAGCTGGACATAGTGGTGCATGCCTCTAATCTCAGCACTCAGGAGGCAGAGGCAGGCAGATCTGTGAGTTCAAAGCCAGCCAGGGTTACAGTGGGAGACCCTATCTCCAAAAAGAAAGGACACAGTTGGAGTATAGCTTTGAGACAACACAAGGCAACAGGATCCACGGCTGTGTGGTACTAGACAGATACAAGGCTAAGGAGATAGCACAGTGCAGTAGCATACGGTGCTTGCCTCATAAACCTGACAAACTGAGTTTGGTGCCCTAAAACCTTACAAGGAGCTGGGTCTGTAATCTCAGTATTACTAGGGCAAATTAGGAGGCAGAGACAAAATGGGCAAGAAGCTTTATCACCCAGCACAATGGCGGAAATCAGAGAGATCCTGCCTCAAAACAAGGTAGGAGGAATGAACCAAATCCTTCAAGTTGTCATCTGCCTCCTCTACACACACACACACACACATACACACACACACACACACATACACACACACACACATACACACACACATACACACACACACATACACACACACACATACACACACACATACACACACACACATACACACACACACATACACACACACACATACACACACACACACACATGAAATACTCTTTTTAGAAGTTGAGAAGGTTGGGTTTTTTGTTTGTTTATTTATTGTGAAAAGAATCTCATGTAGCTCAGGCTGGTCTTGAACTTATTATGTTGCTAAGGATCATTGAGCATCTGATCCTCCTGCCTCTACTTCCTCTAAATCAGTGGTTCTCAACCTGTGGGTCTCAACCCCTTTGTGGGTGGAATATCAGATATCCTGCATATCAGATTCATAACAGTAGCAAAATTACAGTTATGAATAGCAACAAAGATAATTTTATGGTTGGGGTCACCACAGCATGTGGAAATGTATTAAAGGGTCCCAGCATTAGGAAGGTTGAGAACCATTGCCCTAAATGCTGTGATTATAGACATGCAGTACTGGGTATTGAACTCAGAGCACTCTGGCAACTGAGCTCCAATCTACATCCCCAACCCCTTAAAAAGCTGAAAAGGAGAAACAATTTTTAAAAAGAGAGACATTAAATTTAAGAATAAGTGGGCAGGCTGCAGAGCCAGGAACAGGAACAGACTCTACTCTCATAGAGTCAGATGATTTCTGAAGATAAACTGGAGGATGGAGAGGCAAGACAGTCTCTTCAACAAATGGTGTTAGGACAATTAAGTATCTATCAGCAAAACAATGAACTTCAAAAACCACACCTCATAGCACACATGAAACTTAACTTCACCCACAAGAGACCTACATATGAAAGCAAAACCATATGATTCTAGTTTAAAAAAAAAAAAAAAAAAAACAGGAAAATATTTTCTTTGTGATTACAGGAAGCAAGCAAAGATCCTTAGCACAGTTTAAAAAGAAAAGAAAAGAAAGAAACCATAAAAGAAAAAATGATAAACATGACCTTAACAAATTGCAAGTTTCTCTCTGAAATATACCTTTAAGAAATTGAGGGCTGGAGAAATGGCTCAGAGGTTAAGAGCACTGGCTGCTCTTGTAGAGGATCTGGGTTCAATTCCCAGCACCCACATGGCAGCCCACAACTGTCTGTGACTCTAGTTCCAGGGCTTCTGACACTGTCACAAAGACATATAGACATACAAAACAGCAATGCACAACAACTAAAAATAAATTTTAAAATGTTTAAGAAGGAAAGGAGGCAGGGAGAGAGAGAGAGAGAGAGAGAGAGAATGAATGAGAATGAAGAGACCGGTGTGGTAGTACACGCCTTTAATCCCAGCACTAGGGAGGTAGAGGCAGGTGAATCTGTGAGTTCATGGCCAGCCTGGTCTACATGGTAAGACCCTGTCCAAGACGAGAAGACTGACAATACTATAGAATGAAAGAAAAATAACACTCTTATCAGACTTATATGCCATATAATTTTTTTAAAAATTCAGGCAACTCAAATTTTTCAATATAAGGGAAAGATTGTATAAATGGCCAACATGCACATTAAAAAAAAAAAACAAAAACTTAAAATTATTACCCAGCAGAGAAACACACTCTTAAAACCAAAGGAGACATTAGGACATCCTCATGGCCACTAAAGTTGAGTTTAAAGCCCTTATAGCAAGTGCTGGTGAGGCCATTACACAGCACACAATGGAAAGGAGTGGCAGTCTTTTACAGATACCACACTCTAGTCATTCCATTCCTATGCATTCACCCAAGATAAATAAAAAGACATCCACACAACTGCTTGTAAACAAATGTTCATAGCAGCTTTATTCAAAACAGCACAACTCCAAAAGAGCCAAATGCCACCAGTATGGAAATAAGCTGTAGAAGCTCACACAACGCACCACACTCAGGAGTATCTGAGCCACTGACACAGAAAAAAGCAGGTACCAACCCCACAGCAGAAGATGCAGAAGAGGATATATTTACAGCATATTCCAGAGCAGCAAAGCACACCAACATGGATTAAAAGGTCATGGTGAGCTCCCAGGCCGGGCCAGGCCAGGTGTGAGAAACACTGCAGACTCAGCAGAGACACTGATAAGTGGGACATTGTGCATTGGCTAACGTGGTGGCATGGGGACTGGTCAAACTCATTCAATTGTACATTTAGAATCATACATTTAGTGTTTATGGATGTATTGATGATATTAATTTTTAAAGTTTACCTTTTGGTTCTAGAATTTGAGATGTTACCCTTACCATATGAGAAATGAAAAATAGAACCAAATGCTTAAAATGATTCAAATTTGTAACAGTCTAGGACCAAATGTTAATATGCAAATGTTAATATGTTAATATTCATGTAACACAGAATAACTTAAAAATTACATTTGTGTATGTCGCATGCACACTCACACATGGATCTCAAACCACAGCTTTTCTGGAGTTGGGTCTCCCCTTCTATCATGTGGGTTCTGGGGTCAAATTCAGGTCTTCAGGCTTGGCAGCAGGCAGGCGCTGCTACCTACTGAGTCACTCTGCCAGCTCAACAAAGAATAGTTGAAAACAAGGACTAAAACTCCTGACCCTTAATTCCTTTAGGTAGAGAGTGCATATGAAAAGACGGTCCCTGGATTTAATGTTAAACCTAAAGACCTTCAGCGACAGGATGGAGCTGTTACTCTCAAGTCTCACGTTCCTCTCTGCCCTTGTCTGCAGCTTACTACACACAGCATGGAAATGTCTGCACTAAGTCAACACAATAGGCTCCTTTTCAAAATAAGACTTTACAGTCTTGAGAAACCCTGAAGCTGTAATTCACTTACATCACCTGATTCATTTTCCAGTTAGGTACAGCATGAGCAAGAGCGCCTAATTCTTTTGTTTTTTTTTCCAGACAAGGTTTCTCTCTGTAGCCTTGGCTGTCTTGGAACTCGGTCTGTAGACCAGGCTGGCCTGGACACCAGAGATCCACCTGCCTCTGCCTCCTGAGTGCTGGGATGAAAGGCATGAGTCACCATGACCCTGCATAAGAACAGATATTCTTGATCCATGTATGTGTGACCTTCGGCGCAGGACGGTAGACTCTCTACCTCACCAGTAATGAGGAACATGGACCCACACACTTCAAGTCTCACGCAGCTCACACTTATTGCTCATGCCCTGCCACTGTCCCTTTGAACTAACAGAGAACACGTCTCATTAGTGCTGTACCTAAGTTTCACTTCTGCCTTACAGTCACTCTTCTGAATTCTTACATTTTTGTGACATTCCTTAAGCAAGTTAATCAAGACGTTGCATTCTTCAGTGTGCAAATGTGGAGACAAGTCAGGATGCATCTTTAGGAGGACGAGTAGGTGCAGACCTGTGGACACAAAAGTGCATTGAGTACTCGAGCACACATTTGTAATCTCAAGAGACAGCAATGGCTGTCAGAAGAAAGTGCTAGGTGTGAACAGGCCATGATGGAAACAGCCAGCACGTTACCATTACCCGAATTTAGAGACATAGTCACAACCATATCAAGGACTCCATACCCTCAGACCCATGGAGAAAATGACAAAACTTCCATCTGCTCTGTGTGTGGCTATTGCTAGTGTGTGGAGAAATGTCCACCACAGCTTAACCCTCCACCCTGCCTCCCTACACAGACTGATCCTACAGAGATTAGCTAAATCTATCTCCTGGATCCATCTGTCTACTATAAACCCCATCTCCTGGTCTGCAGGTAATGACCCAGCCTTCCTTGATTCGGCTGTATGCAATAACCTCACCTCCCTGTTCAACTCTGCACAATAAACAAGCTGAGTTGGGGAGGGTGCAGTAACTCCAGCTAAGAGCCCAGCCCACCCAACACAGCTTGTCTGTCTTTTCTTCATTCCCTTGTCTCCCCCAGTCAGGCCTGTCCCTGGAGCTGTCCTGGATGTGGCAACATACAAAAATAAATGTAATTTTAAAACATTAAGTCTTGATTTTCCAGTGGTGTGGTGTGGTGTGGTGTGGTGTGGTATATGCTTGGCCCAAGGAGTAGCACTATTAGGAGGTGTGGCCTTGTTGGAGTAGGTGTGTCACTGTGGGTGTGGGCTCGTTATCCTAGTTGCCTGGAAGACAGTCTTCTCCTAGAGTCCTTCAGATGATGTACAACTCTCAGCTCCTCCAGCCCCATGCCTGCCTGGATGCTGCCATGCTCCTGCCTTGATGATAATGGACTGAACCTCCGAACCTGTAAGCCAGTCCCAATTAAATGTTGTCCTTATAAGAATTGCCTTGGTCATGGTGTCTGTTCACAGCAGAAAAACCCTAAGACAGGTGGTAATGGTGTGACAATCTCATCAGCTATATATAGCACATGTACAGTGCGACAGTGTCACCATCTATAGCACACGTACAGTGCGACAGTGTCACCATCTATAGCACACATACAGTGCGACAGTGTCACCATCTATAGCACACTTACAGCTCTAGTACAGGTCGAGGAAATGAGGTATGGGTGGAATCTCTGTAATTTCTGATCAGTTTCACTCTGAATCTGAAATTACTCTAGAAACTCCAATCTATTAAAACAAAGAAACCACAAAGAGATTTGTAGACTGTTAACTAAGAATATAAAAAGGCCTACAATTCAGTAAAATGATCCAATCTGTAAGAGCATTAGATGGGCAAAAGATCTGAAGAAATACTGCGAATAAGAATAGTTAAGTTAATGAAGCCCATAAAAAGATTCTGAACATGAGCTTGTGCTCTTCCAGAGGATGCAGGCTCAGTTCCCAGTATCTACATCAAGTGGCTCCCAACCACCTGGGAAATCCAGCTCCAGAAGATCTGATGTCTTCACTGGACTCCACAGGTCCTACATTCAGACATATACACAACACACACAAATATGCACATTTACATAAAATTAAAAACTGTAAGTCTGTTTTCTAATGCAGTACTGGTTACCTCAAATATCACTAAATGTACTGAAAGTGAAAACAGAGAGGCTTTGTGGATGCTCACCATTAATGTATACACTCTGAAGCACACTGAGCCGCAGAAGAGTCTGCAGCACTGAACTATGGTATAGAGGCTAGAGAGCCTAGGCCATCAGTGACATCTTCTGAGCAGGCTAAGGAAAAGCTTGTGGAAGGCAGAGGTAATGACACTTGCTGGTGTTTTCCAGGAAAATGCCAAGTTTTGACTTCCACTTTCTGGGTTTTGTAATGTATTTCTCTCCACCAAGCAAGACCATCCTGTATCAGCCTGTCAGCACTCACAAACCTCTCCTGATGGTCATCCACGTTTCTATTATCTGCATGACCCAGCTACTAGCAGCAAATGCTTCTGCCGGTTTCCTGGCTATGAACTTTTTTGGTGCCTTAGGCATAACTTCTTCCTCTGATTCAACTGCTTTCTTTCCTTCTTCCTGCAGTTCCATCAGCTCTTCGTCCTGACAATCTCATCAATCTCTTCTTCACTGGTGTCTAATTCCAGCCATTTCCCTAGAGCTAACGTCTTGTTACTGACTATATCAACAGCATCCTGGTCAAAGTCTTTGAGTGGATGCACATACATCTTCAGAATGCTCTTCCAGAGGCAGTTCAGGCACTGTTGGGCGACTTCTCCCCATGCAGCAGCAATGTTCTGGATGGCACATTGGATGGTAATACTTTGCAAAACCCTGACTGTTTGGAAAGACTCCATGGCTTCCTCAGCCTGGTGTGAGCTGTGTGCTTCAAAAGCAGCTATTGCACCCTGGTCCACTGGTGGGAAGAGCATGATGGTGTTCAGGAGCAGGCACAACACTTTCACATCAGGATGCATGTCAACCATGTGCTATCAATGTCTGAAGCACTGTATGGGATCAGAAGGATCGTGAATGGGATGCTGCTTTGCCTATGATCTCTCTAGCTTGTAGAATAAAACAGTTCAGAAAGCAATATTCCAACACAGCTGTGTCATCTTCTTTCTTGTTATGGCAATAGAGTTACATGGTCTTAAATCCCAGCATTATCCTGCACTCTGGATGACCACATGCACATTCTGAGATATGTTTCCAGAACAAGCTGGTCTCATCAGCATTAAATATCTGTTCTGGTAAGTATTTCTAATCCACAATTACCCTATGCAATGCTTCCTTAAAAGTTTCAGCACATAGCTGGGCAGTGGTGGCACACGCCTTTAATCCCAGCACTCGGGAGGCAGAGGTAGGCAGATTTCTGAGTTCAAGGCCAGTCTGGTCTACAGAGTGAGTTCCAGGACAGCCAGGGCTACGCAGAGAAACCCTGTCTCGAAAATCCAAAGACAAACAACCAAATAAACAAACAAAAAAAGCTTCAGCACAGTCAATATCAGCAGCTATTGCCCTTAATAGTATGAAAACTTTTTGAAGGACAGGAATCACCCATGGCCTGCTGTAAACATCTGTGTATATGGAGGACACGGTTTCTGGAGCATTCTAAAGTGAACCACCTCTGTATCAGAGAGCCAGACAATACCAAGCAGGGTTAGGGGAAGGAGAAACGATCCCCTGTACTGCTGCAGGGGACATATGCCAACACCTAGATAAAGTAGGACACACACTTACGCAGCTCAGCAGCTGTACACCTGGGCATCCACCCAAGAAAGGAAAGCCTAGCCTCACACTAGGACCTATGTGAACATATGCAGAAGCATTATTTTTTTACTATTACAAGTTTTTTAAAATAGGGTCTTACCGGGCAGTCCTGTAAGACACAATGTGGACCAGAATGCCCTTGATCTGAGATCTGCAGGCCTCAGCCTCCAAAGACTGGGATTCAAGGCGTGTACCTCACACCTGGCTGGGAGCATTGTTTTTCAGAGTTAAGCCTAGGAATGTAAGGCCACCCAGTGTCTAGTAACCGGGTAAACATATAAACAAATGTGGTCTAACTGTACAATAGATACTATCTGTATGCTCTGATCCTGATGAAAAGCCCTATTCTGAAGGAAAGTGGCCACCAGACACTACATATTGAGATCATTTTTACAAAAAAGTCACATTCATGTTCGCAGAAACAGAAACCAAGCCACTAGTTGATTAGGAATAAAGGTGGAAATGAGGGTTAATTTGTAAATGCACATAAACAAACTTCTTAAAGTGATTAAAATGTTCTAAAACTAGGTCCTGGTAATGGCTGCACAATTCTACAAATGTACTAAAAATCGCTAAAATCACTTCAATGAGCAAATGTGGTATGTATATTATACCTCAATGTTTTTTATTTAAAAAATCTGAGAAACATGTATTTATTTCTGAAATTTACCAACTGTCCACTTCAATTCCAACAAATACCAAAGAAAATCTAAATAAATAATTCCCAAGGACTAAAGCAAAGCCACTACCTTTTAACCACTACCTTTTCAATTCAGAAACTGTCGAACATACACCTACACCACAGCTAGAGACCACAAATCAACCTGTTCCACCCAGCTAAGTATTTGAAATGGAAAATGGAAACACAGCCAAGTTCAGGTTTTGTTTGCTCTGCACTGACTACAGATTATATTACTACTACTACTACTACTACTACTACTACTACTACTACTACTTTACTTTATGTATATGAGTGCTCTGTTTTCATGTACCTCAGAAGAAGGCATCAGATCCCATTACAGATGATTGTGAGCCACCATGTGGGTACTGGGAATTGAACTCAGGACCACTGGAAGAGCAGTCAGTGCTCTTAACCACTGAGCCATCTCTCCAGCCCCATAGGTTGTTTCACTGACACAAACTACACCATTCATCTATGTAAGCCATCAGCCACTGTTACTACAGAAAGCACCAACATCTACCATGTGCAACAATGTCACAGAACACAGAATGTAGTTAATTTTGTTTTCATCTCACTTGTATTTTCTGAAAATACAGATCTGCCATCTAGAAAATGACTTGAATGTTTCACTTCAAAAAAGTACTTGTCAAAATATTTTTGTACATTTTGATCAAGCAGCCCTCAGATTTGTTCCTTTATAGGTCAAACACAAACTTAAGATATTCTGAGCTATTTAATCAGCAAAGCAAACATATGATCTCCAACTTCTGATGACCCACCTCATAATTTCTCGATTTCATTCTCATAGAAAGATAAGATGTATTAGGGCCTGTCGTTCAAATCTTAACCTTGCCATAAACTAGCAATGCAGGCCAATGCTATCTCTTGGAGCTGGGTAGTGGGAACCAGTCCTGGCTCTTGAGTCACACAATGTAGACAAACTACCTATGCCCTGCGGTTCACTGGATGGCTATTATTCTATGAAACACTGTGCTTTTGATGGACCCCCGAACTGGGGAGACCACTGCTCACCAGCAACGGGCAATGCGCAACCCCAATGACCGACCAAGACGCGGTTTGATGCAATCAGCAAAAGGCTTTATTCGGAAAACCAACACGCTGGGGCTCAACACTGTCCTCACACAGGAGAGTCGTGTGGAGCCCCGAACAACAGAACCGCTCAGCTTTTAAGCTCACAAACCGCAAGCGGGGTGGGGGTCTAGGGGTTAGGGACTTTCCAGTTGTGGTGGAGTCTGATTGGCTCGGGCCAGGTGGCTCAGAGTGATAGCAGGCTGTCGGTTATTCTTGGAATCGTTAGGGACGGGACTTCTCACAAATGTAACATCTGGCAATCCCCTGGGTCAAGAGTTCAGGTTCTCAGGGAAGTTGGCAGTTTTAAAATTTGTCAGTCTCAGTCTCACATTTCCCCCTTTTCTTTTGGCAAATTCTAATCATTGAATTTCTGTCTCATCTGTATGAAGGTGTTGGTACTGCTGTCTCAAAACCATGACCTGTACAGTGTTAATTCTGCCTCTAATAAAAGTGAGCAACCTATTAAAGATGCAGGGCCCGAAGGTAAGGAGGAGTAACAGGATGAGCAAGGGCTCCCAGTAGGGTGGAGATTAGGGTGGTATACCAAGGGGATTTATTGAACCAAAATTCAAACCAACCTTCATCCTGTTCTCTCTCTCTCTCTCTTGCGGGTGGCCAGGAGTTCTCTGAGCTTGGCCATGGACTCTTTAACTACACCTGAGTGATCTATGTAAAAGCAGCATTCTTCCTTAAGGGCAGCGCACAGCCCTCCCTGCTGGAGGAATATAAGGTCTAATCCTCTCCTATTCTGTAAGACTACCTCAGAAAGGGAAGTCAGGGACTCTTGAAGTTTTGAGATGGAGTCCTCCACGACCTGGATGTCTGCATCTATGGCAGCTCGTAGCTGGGAGAAGGGGGATGCTTGGGGAGCCAGGGCTGTGGCTCCAGTGCCTATACCCGCCGCCATTCCAACCCCTAACAAAACTGCTAAGGTAACTGACACAGGTTCCCTCTTGTGTCTGGGCAGCCCCATATAGGTGTCTAGGAAATCCTCAGCCAGGTGGTATATCAACCTGGGGACCAACTGTACTAGAATGCAATAGTCTTTGGTTTTGTTTAGAACTTGTAAGGACACACAAGGGGTTAGACCAGAGCCACACGCCCACCATCCCTCACCAGGGGCCATCAGCCAGCCCATGGGTGACAAAGAAGAATTAGTTACTGCACATAAACTAGTATGGGTAGAGGGCACGATTCCTATGCAGAACCCTTGTCCTGATACGGCAGCCATTGTGCGTTTAGAGGGCTTGGAATAAGTCTGCTTCCATCGACAACCTTTATCTGACTCACTGATGTTAAAGTTCGCAGACTTATTCCATGCAATGGCTTCATAATAAGGGGGGGGCTATATCATAGCAGAGCCAGCATTCTTCAGTTATTCTGGGGCTGGTCTCATTAAGTACCAGGAAAGCCTTTTCTAACAGGTTCTGTAAGGGATGCCCGACATCAGGGCTGAGGGCAGGGGATCGGGCACCGGAGGAGGCAGTCATAGTCTCACTCATATTAGGGGCGGTGGCCGAAGGAGGGGCAGCCAATGCTGGGGCGGCGGAGGCATCTTTCTAGGTGGCACCACCACTGGATTTGGCCCGACTGGAGTGGCCTGGGTTGACTCTATCTTTAACCTTATTGTAATCGTTAACCCATAATCATACCAAGGCATGTATACCCTGATGCCCCACCGTTTTCCCTTAAGCCCCTCAGTGCTGTTTTCCTTTGTCAGTGAAAGTAATAGTAAGGGGTTACACTTGGCTTGGTTACAAGCGGCATCCCCTCTGGTCTGGTTCCGCCTCACGGTGCCCAGATCCCACGAGGAGGACGGATTCCAGTAGGTATCTCCAGAAGTCTCACAGCCCCAGGCGTAGCAGTAGAAAGACTCGACACCCCCACAACGGTATCGTTGGGCCCATGTGGGCTGGTGGCGAGGGCAGACATAGTCGGGCATATCTCGCAACTCACGCCGGAGTTTAGGCCGCCCACACCCTATTGTTGTGCCACCCAAGCTGTGGTCTCCCTTTCCTCTATCTACAATGGTAGGAAGGTTGTTTGCATCATAGTCTGGGATATCCCAAGAGTCAACGCCAGCTGCTAGGGCACACAGGTCTGGAAACAGTGAGGGCCACCAGGTGTTTGGGGGGGCTTCTTTGGATACTGACCAGACCACATCTCCAGTTTGGGACACCACCTGCCAGGTGAGAGTCTGGGGCTGATGGGGGGGAAGGGGACATCTCACAGTTTTGTAGTCAGAAGCAGCAGCAGGCATGCGATGAAAGCGGAATTTGAGGGGGTTATCAGTTCTTTCAGCTTTCCATCCAGGGTCAGGCGGAGGCACCGGCTTGATGTGGGAGGCGTGGATACAGGCAGCGATGCCATCGACTTTAACTGCCGTGGGGGTTGTCAGAAGTACCAGGTAGGTCCCCTTCCAACGAGGCTCGAGGGTGGCAGCTCGATGTCATCGTATACTGAATCGCTGACCTGGAACCAGTGGGGGACCTGGGTGTCTTCTGGTTGGTATGTCTCTCTCAGCTGGGACCAAACTTCTTGTTGGACTATCTGTAGAGATTTTAACCTGGAGTACAAATCACTATTACTATGACAAGCAGGTTCTATTCGATCTGCCAGCACACAGAGAGGAGAAGGAGCCCCAAACAGGATCTTGAAGGGAGTGAGTCCGAACCGGGAGGGGGTGTTTCAGACTCGAAACAGGGCCAGTGGTAGGAGCACCGTCCAATCGTCACAGCCAGTCTCTATAGCCAATTTAGTCATGGTCTCCTTTAAGGTTCTATTCATCCTCTCTACCTGTCTTGAACTTTGGGGTCTATAGGCACAGTATAATTTCCAATCAATCCCCAACACCCTGGCCACCTCTTGGGCAACAAAGGCTGGGCCATTATCTGACCCTATTACCCGTGGGGTCCCAAATCGGGGAAAGATTTCTTCTAAAATCTTCTTGGCCACAATGGCCGCAGTTTCTTTCTTTGTGGGGTAAGTTTCTACCCATTCTGAAAAAGTGTCTACAAAAACCAGTAAGTATCTGTTTCCATATCGGGTTGGTCAGATTTCAGTGAAGTCCACTTCCCAGTAGGCCCCTGGCCTATCTCCTCTCAACCTTTTTCCTTGTTCAAGTTTGTTTCTGCAAATGTTCACCTTTTGACAGGGGATGCAATGCTTGATTTCATCTGCTAAGTCATGTAATCCTATTACGTGGTACTAGGTCTTCTGCATCATAGTCACTAGGTTTTTAGCTCCCAGGTAAGTGAGTTTATGGACCCGGAGCATGACCTCTCTGGCCTGTTTTTCTGGCAAAATAATTTTTCCTGTCTCAGACTTCCATACCTGGCACGTGGGTTCAAAAAGTCTTTGCCATTTTTGACATTCTCTTTAGGTTTTGTTCAGCGTCATGGAGGTGCGAGGGTGCTGGGAACCTCAATGGTGCATTGTCTTGAGTGGTTAAAACATTTACCCCCTGAGCCACCCTCCGGGCTTCTTCATCGGCCATCCGGTTTCCCTTTGCTATGAGGGTGTCTCCCTTTTGCTGGCCTGGGCAATGTATTATGGCCACTTTGAATGGCTTGTGCAGGGCATATAAAAGACCAAGAATTTCTTGTTTGTTTCTAATCTCTTTTCCTGCTGAGGTCAGTAGGCCCCTCTGTTGATAGATGGCCCCGTGCACATGTGCAGTGGCGAAGGCATATCTACTATCGGTATAGATGGTGACTCTCTTGCCCTCCGCCAAATTTAAAGCCTGAGTGAGTGCTATCAGTTCTGCCTTTTGGGCGGATGTCCAGTTGGGCAGCATACTGGACCAGATGACCCTCTTTCCATGTACCACAGCCACCCCAGCCACTCGCCTACCTTCTGCCAGGAAGCTGCTTCTGTCCGTGAACCAAGTGACCCCTCTTGGGTCCTGCAATGGCTGATCTCGGAGATCTTTGCGGATCCCGGTAACTTCAGCCAATATCTCTTGGCAGTTATGGGCCACTGGCACCTCGAAGTCCAGGTCAGACAAGAGGGTCGCAGGGTTGAGCTGAGTGGCAGGGGCAAACTAGACTCGCTCAGGATTCAGCAACAAGCTTTGGTAGTGGGTCATCCGAGCATTTGACAGCCATCTTTCAGGGAGCTGCTGAATTATGTTCTCTACAGCATGTGGGGCTTGTATGGTGACCATCTGTCCCAGAGTCAGATTGTTGGCATCTTTAATCAGCACAGGCACAGCAGCTATTATCTTTAGACAGGAGGGCCATCCTGCAGCTACAGGGTCCAGTTTCTTTGACAGATAGGCCACTGGCCGCTTCCAGGGCCCAAGCTGCTGCACTAGGGCCCCTTTTGCTATTCCCCCACGTTCATCCACATACAGATGAAAGGGCTTTGACACGTCTGGCAGGGCTAGGGCAGGGGCTGACAATAAGGCCTTTTTGATGTCATCAAAAGCCAGCTGTTGGTCTTTTCCCCACTCAAAGGGGGTGCTGGCCTTGGTCAGGGGGTATAATGGTGCCGCTAAGGCGGCAAACCCTGGTATCCACAGTCTACAGAAACCCGCCGTCCCCAAGAACTCACATGCTTGCTGCACCGTTTTTGGTGGAGGGAGCTGAGTCACAGTCAGCTTCCTGGCCTCCGTCAGCCACCTACGCCCTCCTTTTAGGGAGTATCCTAAGTAGATCACTTATCTTTGACAGATCTGGGCCTTTTTTGCTGAGGCTCAGTAGCCCAGTAGGCTGTGCGTCTAGAACAGCCGCTGTCCCGGCCTCACAGTCCTCTCTGTTGGCTGCTGCTAAAAGAAGATCATCAACATACTGGAGCAAAGTTACCTGTGGGTTGGCAAATCGGAAGGAGACCAAGTCCTGATGTAAGGCCTCATCAAAAATGGTGGGGGAATTTTTAAATCCTTGTGGCAGCTGCGTCCAAATCAGTTGTCCTGAGATTCCTGAGTCAGGGTCCTTCCATTCGAAGGCAAAGATTGGCTGGCTAGCTGGGCTCAGACGCAGGCAGAAGAATGCATCTTTTAAATCCAGAACAGTATACCAACCTCTGTAAGTGAGAGTGAGCTCAACAGGTTATAGGGATTGGGCACTGTGGGGTGCAGATCTTGGACCCGTTTGTTGACTTCCCGCAAGTCCTGGACGGGTCGATAGTCATTTGAGCCAGGATTGCAGACTGGAAGCAGTGGGGTGTTCCAATGTGGCTGACATCTGATCAAAATGCCCAGCTTAAGCAGTCTCTGTATGTGTGGTCTAATTCCCTCTTTTGGGGTATTGTCTCACCTATACGGGGAGAGCTGAGGACTTTATCTGTACTATCACTGGGGGATGGTTCTGAGCCTAGCCCATTCCTGCAGCCTCTGCCCAGGCCCCAGGGTGTCGGTCGAGCCAGTCCTGCTTATCACTGGAGGAAGGGGAGGGTATCTCAGAAAGTCAGTGTTCGTCTTCTAATCTCACAGTCAACACATGGACTGCTTGGCCTTTCTCATCAGTCACTCGGGGTCCCTGTTTTGTGAAGGAGATCTGGGCCCCCATCTTTGTGAGCAAGTCTCTTCCTAGGAGGGGGGATGGGTACTTGGGAATAACCAGGAACGAGTGGGATACCTGGCCCACGCCTAGGTCTACTGTTCTTCGAGTAGTCCATGAACACTATTTGTTCCCGGTGGCCCCAAAAATCTGTGTCTTTTTATTTGACATTGGTCCAGTAGATTGTAATAGAACAGAGTGCTCAGCCCCAGTGTCCACTAGGAATTTAATTGGCTTCCCCTCTACCTTCAAGGTTACCCTAGGCTCGGGGAGGGCATCCAAGCCCCGTCTCCCCTAGTCTTCATCATCTTCTAGAGTTAAAATTTTCTTGACAGCTGTCTTTCTCTTGGGGCACTCGCGGGCCCAGTGTCCTTTCTCTTTACAGTCGGCGCACTGATCTTGGTCCAGGGACCTCTGCGGAGCCTGTCTATTGCCCGGTCTTTCTATCTTTCTCTTCCCGTCTCCATCCTGTTCTCTGCCACTAACTACGGCGGCCAGGATTCTAGTTAAATTTCGCTCTTGTCTCCTTTCTCTCTTATTTTCTCTCTCTTCTTGCTCTCTTATCCTTCTCTGTTCCTTCTCTTCCTCGGTCTTTCTCTTATTGAACACTTTCTCTGCCTCTTTTACTAAGTCCTGTAGTGAGAACCCAGTCAACCCTTCGAGTCTCTGCAACTTCTTTCTGATATCTGGAGCAGCCTGGTCTATAAATGCCATAGCCACTGAAGCCCTCTGATCCTCAGCTGTAGGGTCAAAAGGGTGTATCTCCTGAAAGCCTTCATAAGGCGCTCGAAGAAGACTGAGGGCGACTCAGTGGGCCCCTGTACTACCTCTCTTACCTTGGCCAAATTTGTGGGGCGCTTCGAGGCCCCTTGGAGACCCGCCACTAGAGTCTGGCGATAGATATGGAGGTGCTCCCTACCTTCAACGGTGTTGAAGTCCCAGCCAGGCCTAGTCAGGGGAAATTTGCATCAATGACATTCTGGAGTTGAGTAGGGCAACCATCGATCCTGGGGACATTCTTTCTGGCCTCTAGGAGGATATGCTCTCTCTCTTCAGTAGTGAAGAGAGACTGCAGCAATTGCTGACAGTCGTCCAGGTGGGCTGGGGGGAGAAAAGGAGAGACTCTACCAGATTAGTCAGGGCTTTGAGGGTGTTCTGAAAAATAGGGATTATGAGTTTTCCAATTGTATAAGTCTGCCGAGGAAAATGGCCAGTATTGGAGGGGCTGGAGCTCCCCGCCTTCCAGCGGCGGCCTGTACACCCCGCAGGGGCAGGGCCACTGTGGAGTCAGGGGTTCCCGCTCGCCGACTGAGGGTCCCAGAAAAAGGGCCCACGGGTGGCCCCTCAGCTGTTGGGGCGGGAGGACCCGCTGCCGGAGCGGGAACCAAGGCTGGGGAATACCAGGGTGGAGGATCAGACAGGAGATCAGTCTGCAGGTCTGGGTAGATCTTCGTCTCTGGCGGCGGCTCTTTACTTGGCTCTTTCTCTTTCTCCTGTACTGCCAAGACTCGGGTAGTTGTACCTATAGGGGGTAGAAACGGGCGGACCCAGGGAGCAGGATCCTCAACTAAGTCCTTCCAGACAGTTATATAGGGAACCTGGTCCAGGTGTCCAACCTTCCCTGGCCTCATAATGACAGCCTCTATTTTCTGTAAAAGAGGTAGAGAAAAGGAGCCCTCCGGTGGCCAGCCGAGGTCAAAGGAGGGCCATTCAGAGATGCACAGAGTCCGCCATTTTATTTTCCTAACTTCAACAGAGAGATTACTGGCTCTGACTCTAACTTCTGTCCAGTAATCTAGAGGCAGACTTAAGGGAGCAGTCACTTTCTGTCCCATCGTCAGTCGAAAAGTCAGACACAGAAATAAGACGCACAGACAAGAAGACAAAAGACACAATCCAAATCGTCCCGGGTGCATTCTCCACAAAAACGAAAGTGTGGAGGATGGCTGTGGGTGCACAGAAAACAGAAACACTTGGGCTCGACTAGAGCCCTCCAGATAGGCGTCTTCCGGGCTCCCCAGCACTCCTCCCCTCCTGGAGCGTCCTCCAGGGCCACGGCCTGTGGTCCTCCGGACACGTCTGTCGACCACCACTCAGAGACTCTTACAAGACAATGAGCAGCCGCAAAACCGAAAGCGCTTTTCTCACAGAGACATGAGCCAGCTCACAGATAACACACAAGGAGGTGCCTTCTTACCTCCAATCCCAAAATTGGGGTCTGAGGGCTGCGCAAATCCCAGACGAGCCCCCAAATGATGGACACCACCCCCACCCCACCCCTGAATTGGAGAGACCACTGCTCACCAGCAACGGGCAATGCGCAACCCCAATGACCGACCAAGACGCAGTTTGATGCAATCAGCAAAAGGCTTTATTCGGAAAACCAACACGCTGGGGCTCAACACTGTCCTCACACAGGAGAGTCGTGTGGAGCCCTGAACAACAGAAATGCTCAGCTTTTAAGCTCACAAACCGCAAGTGGGGTGGGGGTCTAGGGGTTAGAGACTTTCCAGTTGTGGTGGAGTCTGATTGGATCGGGCCAGGTGGCTCAGAGTGATAGCAGGCTGTCAGTTATTCTTGGAATCGTTAGGGATGGGACTTCTCAGAAATGTAACATCTGGCAATCCCCTGGGTCAGGAGTTCAGGTTCTCAGGGAAGTTGGCAGTTTTAAAATTTGTCAGTCTCGGTCTCACACTTTCTGTTTCCATATTCTTTTCATGTCTGGGAAAATGCATATCCATGCATCATAATATATGCAATATTTTATTTAAAAAGAGGGTTTGTGTTAGAAGATTCTGCTCCACCTTAAACATTCTGGGCATGCTGACATAAACCAGGGAAAGCGATGGTGTTCATTCAGTCCATTAGGTATACCAAATACATTGTTTTTTCAGAGCTGAGGATCAAACCAAGGGCCATGTGTCATGCTAACCAAGCACCAACCATTGCAATGCCTCACCTTGCCCTTTAAAGGAAGTTTTGAACTTACAGTGCTGTTTTCAGGACACCACAATTTAATAAGTATCAGTACTTGAGAAGGCATTTGGCTACCAATCTATATATGCCTATCATAGGCAAACAAAAACACACATAATTACAATTATTTTCTTCTCATCATGACAAACGTTTACTTAAAATATGTATATTACTATAGTGCTAGACAGAAAAAAGAAAAATTGTTTTCGTTTTATTTTTAACTGAGAAATAAAACTGGGCTCTTCTCACTGCTTATCCTAGATGGCTGGTTCAAAGAATAAAATGTTAATTTTGTTTTCTTCCACTCTTGGTAAGAAGACCGCTATTTAACCTAAGCCCTAAACACTCAACCGTATTGAACAAATTCCTTGTTTTAGTGCCAGGAGGCACATTTTTAAATAGAGAGACTCTAGTGTGAGGAAATGCATGCTAACAGAGGTCATAATGATAGGTGACATCCCTCTATTTTAATGCCATCTGTGTTTCTTTCAGAAAGATTTTGCTACTATGGCTGCCCACAAAGGAAACTTACACTACAGTTGCCATTTCTAATGGTTTAAAATAAGCAAGGAGCTGGGGAGATATTTGGTGGGTAAAGCGCTAGCTGTGCCTTGGGTGTCTGCAACCCTTAATGAGGAGACAGGGACAGGCAGACCCCAAAGTACTCATGGCCAGCCAACCTAGCCAAAACAGCAAGCCAACACTGTTAATGAGAAACCAGGTCTCAAATCCATAAGGTAGAGAGAGTGAGAGCGAAAGAGAGAGAGAGAGAGAGAAAGAGAGAGCGCATGAGGCTTGACTGAATTGAGGTCAGCCCACATCCCAAAACAGACATACAAGCACACATACACATACACTAATTAAGGCCAGCAAGTGCATGATGACTTGAATTCAGTCTTCAAATCGCAAATGGTGGAAGGAGAAAACTAACTCCAGGGAGCACCTTCTGACAGACAGACAGACAGACAGACAGACACAGACACACACACACACACACACACACACACACAACTATCACCCTTAAAAAAGCTAACAGTCACACTGCTTACTACTGTTGAATCCCACTAAACTGCTTCTCAAAAGAATAGGTCTCCTCTGCATCATTCTGGAACAATCTCTTACTAGTACAAGGTGGGAAGGTAAGCAGTCTGCTAAGACTAGGGGAATTTCAGAGAAAAAAAGAAATCAGTCTGCACACAGGTGATAGAACAGAAGCTTACGAGAGAGTGGTCTAGAAAGTGCAAATAGTAAGTGCCCGATAAATGTCTGCTGAAGGTTGACATTTAACACTGAAAATCAAGAGGTTTATTTTTACTTCGATCAACAAATACCAAGCTCTGAATGTACAAGACAGAAAGGATGTCACAAGGACGCCGTTGCCAATGCCAAGTCCTATACATTTAAAGTGGGTTTGATACTGACACAGGGTCTCATATATTCCAGCCTGGCTTCAGATTCCCTATGTAGCTGAGGGTGACCTTGAACTCCTGACTCCTGCCTCCACCTCCTCCCCAGAGCTGGGATTGAGGCAAGAACCACCACACCCTCCTTGTTTGAGATTTTGTTTGATTTCGCAAAGTTTTAGCAGAGGCTTCTAGTATTTCAACTCTACATACATCTATCGTGAAAGCACAGTCGCCCTAGCAGACTATAAAACGGACCCTAAACTTTCCTTGCCAAGTGTTCCGTGGGGGGCCTTTACAGATATCCATATCACCAGCCAGTTAAGTGACTTTTCAGTAAAGGAACTTTGACAGGAGCTCCCTCAGTGTCACGCATCTCCAAAGTTTTGCGGCAGGGTACGCTCACTCGACGAGGCGCGCGCCCAAGGTCGCAATGCCAGCGAGCGGCGGGCAGATCTCAGCAGTGTGGCATCGCATGCCCGCGGCTCACCAAACGAGTGTCCCTAGCAAAGGTTCAAGGACAGGGACATGGGACCTAACCGCGTCCTCCCGACGCAGGCTCCCACACGCCTCAAGGCTGAAGGACACCCGACACTCACCGCCACTCAGCCCCCACCGGAAGCACTCAAAGATAAGTCACGAACAAGGAGCCCGCAGCTCCCTCACCCGTACGCTCGGGCCCCGACTCTTCGCGCATGCGCCACCCCGCGTGCATCGCCCCGCCTGGACCGGTCCACTGTCCGAGGCTGAGGGGGATCTACGGTCATTCCACCAAGGCTCGGTGGGGACAGCACACAGTGGTACTGCCAAGCGAATTCAAGGCAGAGAATAAGATTATTTACCTGATTCTGTCCCCGAGTAGAGCGACTCGGGGGACCCAGAGCGTTTTCCATCGGGTGCCTACAGCCGCGTCCCCCTGTGCAGCCGGAGTAGTGCGGAGGCCTTGCCAGGTGGGCGGGACCCAAGCGGTCATTGGCGGCTTCGAAAGCGCCTCGGCGGGAACTGCTGCGGACACGGCGGGCGATGCAGACTGGTAAGGTAGGCTTCAGCGACACCGATTCGGACTCGGAGGGCTGAGGGAGGACTACGGGAGCCAGGCCCTAGACCTCTACGGTTGCCTTGCCACGCCACAGTTCCGCCACGGGATCTCCGCCTAGGAGTGACACTAGTGGAACCCCGGTCCGGGCCAAGAAGGTGGTGATGAGCGTCCGTGACGTCATATCCGCCCGGAGTGGGGCGGGGCTTTATGTGTCCCTTGGAGTCTGCGCGGTGGAAGCTCTGGACTGCCGGCTCAAGGGCTGCTTTACTTTGATCCTTAGGTTCCCTTCCGACTGGGTGTCAGCTCCCTAATGCCTAGCCTCGCGTCTGTTTTTTTGTCCATGCCTCCTGTTGCTTTACTCCTTGTGCTCCCTGCGCGTCTACGGGATCGTTTTTGTCACGTGTTCATTCAACAACCGTGTCTTAGCAGCTGCCATAATAAAGCGCTAGAAAATAAAAATTGAAATAGTAACAGGGTAAAAGTTCACTCAAAGGCTTGCTAACTTTTTTGATGTTTTACGGCCTTTCGGCATTTCTTTTAGGAATGGCATGCTGCAGATCAGAATTAAGACTCTTCGGAAGTGCTAAGGGATTTTACATCTTGCCATTGGGCACCTCGCCCTGAATGCCCTGATCTCCGAAGCTTATAGCAGCATCTAGCCTGGTCAGTACTGGGATAGGAGAAATGCCTGCTTTGCATACACCCTCCCCCAGTTTACCTCACCGATGCCCAGGAAAGCCCTCTCAGATGTTCTCAGGGACTAAGTGTTGGCTTAATAGTTGACAGACCGTTAAACCATATCCTTCCCATATGCACACTGCTTAGGGTGGGTATCCAGTCATTCTTCCTTCAGGCATTGGTCAAGTGCATATGAGATTGTTCTTGGGTGACCAGACACACTGTATGATTTGATTAATGATCACTGAAATTGCTAGGATCGGAGATCCCGGCCCTGGCAAGCTAGACTCAGTAGGCCAATTAAAAGGACAAGTCTTAAATGAATGCAGAAAAGAGAGATGTATTCAGTGTGACCACATGGGAAGAGCAAAGAGGTCTAGTGACCCAGACACCAAGTATTGAGTCCTGAAACAAAAGATTAAACAGAAAGCAGAAGGTATACATGGTGGTGGTCATGGTGTGGTCCTCGCCAAAAATCTCTGAGCCATTTTTGCCCTGGTTTCAATCTCTTCTGCAAGGGAGTCTGACAAGGAGACAGAAAAACTCCCTCTGATTGGCACCAGGTGTCAACCTTTCCTTCTCCATTAGATTCCTGGGCAAGTCTCCATGTCACTGTGGCTGTTGTCTCAGAGGGGAAGCTCGAAAGTGACTCTCCTCAGTATGACTTTGCTCCTGCCAGGACAGTTATAACGTGACTGTAGATTTTAGAGACATAGTCGTGAATAAGATCAACATAGTCCCTGTCAGTAAAGAGCTTGCCATAGATTCAGACCGAGTCTAATCCTTATCACTCTCGTACAAATCCTGGTGGCAGAGCACAGTGTGTGTTGGGGGCAGAAGCCTTGAGGTGTGGAGGCTTGCTGGCCAGGCAGTCTAGAAGGATTGGTAGGCTGCAGATTCAGTGAGAGTCTCTCAAAATATACGGTAGAAAGTGACAGGATGTGTTACTCTAGTCATGGGGATACAGGACTGTAAACTTAGCTCAAGGAGGCGGCCTAGGGCTACGAGGGGCAGCACTGTATGACTCTCCCCACCTCTCCCTGGCCTCTCCCTGCCTTCTCAGCTTGCCCCTCACACATGATCCTGCAATAAAGCCCTCTGCCCTACTGTGATGCACCTCTTAGATGGAATTCTCCGTGTAGTACTTTAGGCAGTGGCTGACTCCCTACGGTATGTGAAACTACCAGTAAGTGTGGACACCTGTAGCACTTGGTTTCCGTGCTTCAGCGCACCCCCCATTGACCATACTGTCCTGCTCTGTATCTGCAGGCAAAGTCGTCCAGGGCCCACTTTGTCTTGAGCCCCGAACATGGGATAGCTCCCTCAGCAACAGGTGGCACTTGGGCAGGCGTCCTAAAGCTGTGAAAAAATTAATGTAGCTATAATAAAATTATCAAGCCAATTGAAGGGGGTTCTGGAAAAACAAGCAGTGGACAACTGGGGAAAAGCAACCATTGGGTGAATGCAGTGAGAGTCCTGGGGAAAAACAAAGATGAGAACTGAATTACCACAAGGCATTACGACAGACCCGCCAGTTGAGGGGAGCTGCAGGTACAATGCTATCCTCCCACAGGGATCCTTTTATCTTACAGGGATTGAGACAGTGGAGCTGAGGAGGTGGGACACAGGGATGTAGCTCAGTTGTAGATTGTTTGCCTCAAATACACATGAACACACACAAAGGAAGAAAGGCAGGGAGGCAAGCAACAGGGAGGAAGCAAATGCCATGTAATACAGCGTCTTGTAGACCATGCTGAAGGTTTTGCTTTTGACTTTAAAGAAGAATGTGCTCATAACTGAAGAATACAGCAATGATAACTCCATTTTCACAACCTTAATTCAGTTCCTTTTTGTCCTAAACCATGCTGTGGTTTTCATTGCCCTTTAAAATGAACTCAGCGGGGGCTAGAGTGGTAGCTCAGTTGAGGGAGTGCTTACCTAGCATGCAGGAAGCACTGGGTTCTTCTCCCAAACCACATGAAACGGGACTTGGTAGCTCACACGGTAAATCGGTAATCCCAGTGCCTGGGAGATGGGAGCAGGAAGCTGAGAAAGTTCACACCAGCCTGGGTTGTATAAGACCCTGTCTCAAAAAGCTAGAGAGTAGCTCCTTGTTCTTGCAAGGACCTGAGTGGAGGTGCCAGCAGCCACATCAAGGGGCTCACAACTGCTTGTATCTCCAGGTCCAGGGGACAAGACACTTGTCTGGATGGGGGTACCAGCACCCATGTTATGTTCACACAGTCACACACTCGTCTAAGAAAAAAATAAAGTACAGTCAGTTGAATATCTTTAGCCAACAGTCAGTAGCAGGAAATTACACGCAGCGTTCAAAGAGCTCTTGTAATAGTAGATGCCAGGCACAGCCAGGGCTCTCGTGAGGAACCGTCCTCCATTTACTCTTAGTCCTTGGGTGTAAGGGAAGCAACGGGAATGACAGGGCTGCCTTTCATCTTAAACATAGACACCAGAGGCCTTGCTCCTTTCTAGAAGACAAGGTGGTCAAGGAAATTAAAATCTACTTTTAGATTTTAATCTAAAAAGTAGACTTTGTTTAGTCTTCACTCGGAAGTTATGCCTGTTGGGCACAGTGGCGTATGCCTTTAACTCCAGCACTAGGGAGGCAGGTGCAGGTGGATCTCTAAATTGGAGGCCAACCTGGTCTACATGGTGAGTACCAGTGTAGTCAGAGCTAGGAAGGAAGGAAGGGAAGGGGGGGAGGGGAAGGAAAGGAAAGAAAGTATGCTTGTTTGCATTTTACCTCCTGATTTGGTATTCCAAGTGAGGTAACAGTAGGATTAGCTGTGCCTTTCAAAAGCTCTAAAGAAAAAGACTCAGGATCTCCCTTCTCAGTATCACAGCTTTAGTAAGCCTGAGTGTCACCTGTTGCTGAGGGAGCTATCCCATGTTCAGGACTCAAGACAAAGTGGGCCCTGGACGACTTTGCCTGCAGATACAGAGCAGGACAGTATGGTCAATGGGGGGTGCGCTGAAGCACGGAAACCAAGTGCTACAGGTGTCCACACTTACTGGTAGTTTCACATACCGTAGGGAGTCAGCCACTGCCTAAAGTACTACACGGAGAATTCCATCTAAGAGGTGCATCACAGTAGGGCAGAGGGCTTTATTGCAGGATCATGTGTGAGGGGCAAGCTGAGAAGGCAGGGAGAGGCCAGGGAGAGGTGGGGAGAGTCATACAGTGCTGCCCCTCGTAGCCCTAGGCCGCCTCCTTGAGCTAAGTTTACAGTCCTGTATCCCCATGACTAGAGTAACACATCCTGTCACTTTCTACCGTATATTTTGAGAGACTCTCACTGAATCTGCAGCCTACCAATCCTTCTAGACTGCCTGGCCAGCAAGCCTCCACACCTCAAGGCTTCTGCCCCCAACACACACTGTGCTCTGCCACCAGGATTTGTACGAGAGTGATAAGGATTAGACTCGGTCTGAATCTATGGCAAGCTCTTTACTGACAGCATCATCTCCCAAGCTCTCTTAAAAGAAGAAAATCTTTGTAGGAAACTAATCCAAGTCCCACTAGACCTGACTTCCTATTAATTAATCCAAGTCCCACTAGACCTGACTTCTGCATTAATTCCTTCTGAGGGCTGTCCCCTGTGACCTACCTAATCACCTTCCATTAGGCCTTCTTAGAGAACTACCGCCTTTCAGCACCACTAAGTTGGTGTCCGGTACAGACGTGTGGAGTGCAGACCCTGTCCGTGTTATAACGGCCTTAATTTTTAATCCTAAAGCATCCTGGGTATAGTGACTCATACTTCTAATTCCAGCTCTTAGCTTGAGGCAGGAGGATTCCCACCACTTTGAAACCAGATTTGGCTACATTGTAGATTGCAGGCTAACCTGAGCTATAGAGTTAGACCCTGTCTCTGGAGAAATGAAGGAAAAACCATGTAGAGATTGGGATGTAGCTCAGTTGGTGGAGTACTGGCCTGATACGCAGGCAGCCCCAGGTTGAACCAGCACGGGCTAGAACCCAGCACACTGACTCACTCCGTAAACCTACACTTGGAAAATACAGGCGGAAGGATCAAAAGTTGAAGAGGCAGGCAGGAGAGATGGCTTAGCAGTTACGAGCACTTGATGTTCTTTCTGGAAGACCCAAGTTCAATTCCCAGCACCCACATCAGGTGGCCATAACCAGCTGTAACTTCAGTTCCAGGGAATCTGACACCTTTAGCCTCCTCAGACACTTGCTTCCATGTGCAAAGGCACGTTGTCACACCAAGAAATGAATGCTTAATATAAGTATGTATATTTTTTTAATGATTTGAAGTGATCCTTGGCCACATTGAGTTTGAGTCCAGCCTAAGGCTACATGAGACCATACGTATATACATGCATGTGTACATACATTCACACACACATATACACAAACATTCACACATGCAGCTTAAAGAGGAACTCATTACTGTATTCCTTTATTTTGTCCAAGGGCCAAAGAGATGGATGAGAATGTTGCCGAGTTTCTCCGAAGGATCATCTTGAAAATCCCTCTGTGTGAGATGAAGACCATCCTAGGAGCCTGGGACTTTTTGTCTGAAGACCAGCTGCAGACCATAAACTTGAAGCAGAGAAAGGAATTTCTAGCCCAGGAAGTGATTCTGCTGTGTGAGGTAACGATGTTCAAAATTATCAACCAAATAAATTGGTACAATAGTTAGACCAGTGTGTATATATAGTTAATGGATTTTTTTTTTTTTTTTTTTAAAGCAAAGCTACAAAGAACAATTCTGGGTGGGAAGAACAGTCTTTGCAGCAGATGGGCTACAACAGTTAGACGCTCATATGAAAAACACCTTTGCTGCTCAAGGCAGCCCACGTGTTCAGTCCCAGAACTATCGAAGCTGAGACAGGGCTATCTAGAGTTGGGCAAAGCCTGGGCTAAATAGTGAATTCAAGGTCAATAGCATAGGAGGACTGTCTCACAGATAAATAAGACAAGGTCATTCCATCCCCTCTACTGTTTAAAAAAGAAAGCTTGACTCAAATTAGATCCAAGACCCAAATGCAATACCCAAGACTATCAAATGTGTAAGGAAAACAAGAGGAAAATCCTCGTGGTACTGGACTAGGCAGTTTCCTAGAGCACCAAAAAAATGGTTCATAAAAGAAAAAGCAGTTGGTAAACTGACAGAATTAATCACTTTTTTTCTTTGAAAAATACTGTTAAGAAAAGCCACAGGCTGAAGGAAACTTTCTAAATGCTGGTCTGTCAAGGATCTGCAGCTAGCATGTTAGAACGTCTCAAGAGTCAGCAATACAGGAAAAAACAAAATCAAAATAGTGGTGATGGGGGCCGTGGGGGGTGGTAGGAAAGATGACTTGGTGGTTAAGAGCACCAGCTGCTTTTCCAGAATACCCGATTCCAGTCCCAGCACCAAAGTGGCAACTCACAGCTATCTATAACTCCAGTTCCAGGGGATTTTACACATTCTTCCGGCCTCCGGGACACCAGGGACACACACGGTACATAGACATATACACAGGCAAAACACTCATAGTAATTTTTTGAACATTTGGCTAGACACTTCCCAACGGAAGACGTGCCGGTGGTAAATAAGCATATGAAGAAGTGTTCAGAATCACTAGTCATCAGATAAATGCAAATAAATGCCGCAAAATATGGTCGTTAGGATGGCCAGGATTGAAAAGACCAAGCATGCCTGTTTGGAATAAATGGGATTCTGTTCCTTCTGGTGCTGGGCGTTGGACCCAGGGCCTGGAACATGCTAGGTAGGGGCTGCCTGCTGAGCTGTCTGTACCTCAAGCCCAGCATTTATTTGAGTTTTAGTGCATGGGGTGAAGGGCAGGGTGTCAGACATGCTGAGTTAGTATTCTACCTGAGCTATATTCCCAGCCCTTGGCAGTTATCTAAAGGTCTAAGTATTTGCCACTGTAGATTGAGGCATTTCACTGCCAGACATTTCCTCAGGAAAAATGAAAACACAGGCATATCCACAGAAAGGCACATATGTTAGCATAGTGCTCCTATCTAAAACCTAGAGGCAGCCCGAGTCCATCCACAGGTAAGCAACAAATTGTGTCTGTTCACACAGCAGAAAGCTGTTAGCAATAAATGTGAGCCTTAGATGCAGAAGTATGGCTGAGTGTCAAAATAATTATGCTGAGTTAAGGAAGCCCGATCAAAGAGAATCCAACCTTATGTTAACGTTCATATAAAAGTGGGAATTACAAATGTTATGACAGCAGAAGGATCTGTAGTTGTCTCAGCACCAAGGACTGGGACAGAGAACTGGGGACAGGAAAGAATATGAGAGTGAGAGCCACGGGAATTTGGACATAGAAGTTGCAGGGCATGTTTGCCACATTGACACGACAGTGGCCACATGTGAACAATGTAAGCATCTCGTCTTACTTGCTGCTCTGACAAAAGCAGCTCCAGCAAGAAGAGGTTTGTTTTGGCTCACATTCCTGGGGACTCAGTCCATCATGACTTGGAAAGCATGGCAGCCTTGGAAGAGCACTGACAGCAGGAGTACCCTGGCCAGTCAGGCTGTGTGCACCCGCAGGGGACAGGAAGTATGGCAGGCTCCAGAGCCTCACAGCCCCACTCCAGTCAGTCACCTGCTTCCTCCAGTGAGGCTCCACCACCACCACCCAAACAGCACCACCTGCTGGTGACCAAGTGCTTACCATGTGAGCCTCTGGGGACATTCCACATGCAAACCACAGCATGCGTGCAGTTTTGTGTATGTTCAAGAGTGGTTTTTTGTTTTGTTTTGAGACAGTCTCTGTAGTCCTGACTGGCCTCAGTCTCATTACAGCGCTTCTGCCTTTGCTTCCCAGGCAGTAGGATTTCAGCCATGAGCCCCATACCTGACTTTTTCCTGTTTTAAAATGTAAACGGTAAGCGATGAATGTGGAATGAGTTTCAGAGGAGTGTGGACTGAGGTAAGAATTGGAGGCTTGATTATATAGAGACTATAGATTGGAGATGGATCGCCAAGACAGCAAGCACTTCAGGCATGCTGATGGGATGCTCTGGCCGGCCCTAAAATGGGCTTGAGGGACTAGTGCCTCATTTCCTAATCAGTCCGCCCTCTCTTTCAGGACAAGTGTGCAAGTGTTGATGACATGGCCCTTTTAGACATCGTGTGTAAGTTTTGGGGATTTGGCTTTACTTTGGAATTTCGTTTTATCAGAGGGAATTTCTTATGTTAATACAGAATCTAGGGTCTAAAGAGATGGCTCAGCAGTTAAGAACACCAGTTGCTCTTGCAGAGGACCTGAGTACAGTTCCCAGCACCCACGTGGTACTCAGAACCACCTGTAACTCCAGTTCCAGGAGGCTGATGTCCTCTTCTGACCTCTGTGGGCACTGCATGCACATGGTACACAGACACACTGAGACAAAACATACACGTAAAAATAAATCTTTAAAGATGCAGATTCTAGAGTTGAGAGGCCTGGTACAAGATTCCTGCTCTCTCACTGGCCGGTCTAGTGTCCTTTGTTGAGTTGTGTCTCCTCTCTGACCCTCTGACTTTGCCTAAGGCGGTGGACATGGAACAGTCAGGCCCTGTCTTTAGGACTGTGGAAATTCAGGACCTTTAGAGGCAGGAACTGGTTCATCATGAGTGTAAAGCATCAGTTGTTCGGCTTTACTTTGTTACTCATTTGAAAATGCACTACCGAGAATTTGTCATAAGTGCCACCTCTCATGTTTTGCTACTTCTTGGGGTTTATTTTCTTCAAAATTCACTTACTAAAATTTAAGAATATTGACCCTAAGACCAGATTGCTTGGGTTGGTTTCACGGCTCCATCATTGCTTGCCTGTAAGTGCTGGGGGATGGTGGCTCACACACTTGCTTGCTAGTTTCTTTTTTTGGTTTTTTGGGACAGGGTTTCTCTGTGTAGCCCTAGCTGTCCTGGAACTCACTCTGTAGACCAGGCTGGCCTCGAACTCATAAATCCGCCTGCCTCTGCCTCCCGAGTGCTGGGATTCCACGGCCCGGCCTTGCTACTTTCTTTTGACAAATGTGTATAATAATGATCATAATCGAGTAAAGCTGTGGTAGGATCAGATGAAACTGCAGGTCAAGCCCTTGGAACGGAAGCAGTTCCTCTGGATATGGGGGTTTGTTTCTTACGTTTTATTTATTGGAAGGGGCACACAAGTGGCACACCTGTGGACACTGGGACAGGTAGCTGAAGTCAGTTCTGTCTTACCTTGAGGGCCCCAAGAATCAAACTCAGGTTACCAAGCTTGGCAGCTGGTGCCTTTAATGGCTGAACCATCTCTAACCCAAAGCCCCCTCCCCCCCCTTTTTAAAACTAATTTGTTGTCATTGTATATTGTCCTAGTTTTCTTTCTATTGCTGGGATAAAAACCATGATGAAAAGTGACGGGGGGGGGGCACTTTATTTCAGTTCATGGTCCATCATGAAGTTGAATTCAGGACAGAAACCTGGAAGCAAGAACTGGAGCAAAGACCATTGACCAAGCCAGCTCAGTCAGTCAACGAGGTCTCAAGAGAGGGAGTGAGGATTGAAAAAGAAGAAAAACAATTAGAGAAAACTATACCATGACTCCGGCCAGTGCGGAGGCTGGAGCAGCTTTATTTTTTCCCAGTCTGCTTTTATATCATCCTAGGTACATCCAAAAAGCATGGCCAGTTCTTAGATCAAAGACTAATCTAGCGAAGTAGTAAACAAAAAGATCACATAAGATAGTAATTAAGCAAAGTACTAAACAAAGCCCCATTGTCCCTGTTTCTAATCTTCTTATCTGAGCCTACTTCCGTGTCCAAGCCCAGTGACAAATGCCACATTCCTAGAAGTGGCACCAAAAGCTCTCAACAGACTGTGAAGGACTGTTACAAACTAGCATCTCATCATGGCTTACTCAGTCTGCTTTCTTATAAAACCCAAGGATACGTGCATAAGGGTGGCACCACCTAGTGCTCTGGGCCATCCCATACCAATCCAAAAAAAAAAGTCCCACAGGCTTATTGACAGGCTACTCTGATGCAGGCATTCCCTTGCCTCAGATGTCCCTAGCTTGTATCAAGTTGACAGAAAACTAGGCAGTACATTCATTGCCTGTGTGACTGGAAGTGTTTCAAAGAATCATCTCTAATCCACTTTCTTCCAGCCATGATATGGTGGATCTGCCTGTGATTTAGTTTGCCTTGTTCTCGGTCACTGGATTCTAAGCTGTAAGGTGGGTGCAGGGCTAGAGAGATGATGGATCAGCAGTTAAGAGTACTTGCTACCTGCATTCTGTCCACCATCCACACAGCAGCTCACAGCTGTCTCTGACCCTAGTTACAATCTCTTCTTGCCTCCTTAGGCACCAGACCCACACACTGTGCACTTACATGCATGTAGACATATACACATGAAATGAAAATGATTAATTCCTTTTAAAAAAAAAAAAAGTGGCTCCACAGAGCACTGGTGAGCAGAGCAGGTGACTCGCACTCTTGTAGATACTACCTGGGGTCTAGCTGAGGAGAAACATTACCTATCTCAGGGATACCTAGTGTGTGGAGGAGAATTAAGAGCTTATAGGAGCAGTGGGACTTCTTTTTCAGTGGTCACGTAAGGAAGCTTCCTTGAGGAGATGGTATTCAAGTTAGAGCCAAAAGATGAGTTAGCACTAGCCAGGCGGAGCAGAGAAGCTGAGGAGGAGGAAGCTGCCAGGGATGGGGTGGGAGAAGAGTGCCCGAGATGCGAGAGCAGAGGCAAGCTGGGCTCCAGTAGAGGGAACACTGAGATAACACAGAGACTTGGAGGCCACCAGAAGGGTCTCAGTATCTCTCCTAGTGATGTCAACCCTGGACAGGTTCTGAGCCAGAACAATTAGGTGCCTGGTTTTTGAGAGATCATGCTGGTTACAGCACAAGAGAGACCAGGGGGGCTGAGGATTCGGTCAACTGTAGGATCTTCTGGAGAAAGATAAGCATGAGAGAGAGGCAGCCCACGTGAGGTAACAGAATAGAGGTGGGTGGGGGCCAAAGCACAGAAGGGGCTTACACCCAACCCAGGGACACAGACAAGTGGGGTGAGCTTGCAGGCTTCTCCGCATCTACACATGAGCCAGAGCCCCCCCCCCCCCCATGTGATGTGGAAGCTGCAGATGCAGGTATGTCAGATACTTCACAGATGTGGGGTAGGCTAGCATGTCTATTGCAGGTAAAGCTGTCTCCATCTGAATGTAAGTCCTCAGTGGTCACCTTTTAGATGATGTGCAACAGAGCTTTTGACAAGAGTTCTGACTTTCTGCTGCCGAAGTCTTATTCAGAGGCCAGTTAGCAAGTCTTCCCAGCACAGAACCAGATAAGAAAGGATCAGAGAAGGAAGGGAGGGAGGGAGGAAGGGAGGGAGGGAGGGAGGAAGGAAGGAAGGAAGGACTAAATGAAAAGCTTTGAGGGCCGGCATCACACTTTGCCTTTTGACACCAACCAGTCAGTGATCTGTTGCCAGGCCCATTATCATGAAGGGAAGTAGAGGCCAGTAACGGGGACACGCAGACTCGTGAAAGAAAAAGATGCTGAACGTAGGGAAAGACAAGGAGAACATTGATGCCATAGTTGACGGTACCCTGAGTGATGAGTCCACATCTCCTATAGAGATTAGGAAGCCTGGTCTGAGGGGAGGACACAGACAGAGGTCAGCTCAGGGACAGTTTGAATCCAGAAGGATGATGGGGAAGAGTTGAGCTTGCTGGCTCCCACACCTACTCCAAGTCCTCTTGCCTTCTGAAGGGCGTCTCCTGTGTCACACACTTAGCCTTGCCTTTATCCCACAAAGTGAGTGCTTTATGCAGGCAGGGTTAGCGGGTGTGTGTTTGTGTGTGTGTGTGTGTGTGTGTGTGTGTGTGTGTGAGAGAGAGAGAGAGAGAGAGAGAGAGAGAGAGAGAGAGAGAACACGAGCGCACTGAACAAGTCCCTCCTCTTCACAAGTGCCCCGGAGGGAACCAGGAGCAGTTTGATTGTGATGAGCGTAGACCACTGGGTGGTAGCTGCTGAGGAAGGGCAGGCAGGTGAGGAATGAGGTGTCTAAGGAGGCCTCAAAGCCAGCAGTGACACCCTCATCAGTCATTCCATCCTGTGGGTGTGTCCTGGGTTTGCTTAGCTGATGTTTGTAAAAATGACAAATGACAAAAAAGGGCTGAAGAGATGGCTCAGTCATTAAGAATACTTGTTATTCTCCCAAAAGACCAGATTTAATTCCCAGCACCCACATGACACCTTACAACCACATGGAGCTCCAAACAACCTGGCAAAAGTGATGATAAATACTAAAACTATAAATATAATATAAATTAATATAATATATAAATATAATATAAAAACTAAACCTTTGTCGAGTTGAATAATTGGGATTTTTTTTTCCTGCAATAAATTTACTCCATTTAAAGTTTATGTTTTGGGTTTTTTAAGTTTGAGCTTTGATTTCAAAACTGTCACGTCATACGTTGGTCATGATTATTGTACAGTATTACAAACGTGTTTGCTGGAGGATGAGGAGAACCACAAAAACACACTTGGTGCAAAAATGTCTGTGTCAGCTAACACATTATGTAGTTTAAGAAACGGATCTATGTTTGTCAGCACACACTTCAAAGTCCTAAGACACAGCACTAACTGTAAGCCCTTCTTTCTCAGATACTCAGTTTCATCGGCACCAGAAGCTTTGGAATGTCTTTCAGATGAGTAAAGAACCAGGTAATGTTTTCTGCTTCAAATTAAACATCTGTATTGGTGTTTTGGCAGGTTAAAAATGAGTAGCAAATGGGGCCTTTTTTTTTTTTGAGTACACTGTAGCTGTCTTCAGACACACCAGAAGAGGGCCCTGTATCCCATTTCAGATGGTTGTGAGCCACCATGTCGTTACTGAGAGTTGAACTCAGGAACTCTGGAAGAGCAGTCAGTGCTCTTAACCATTGAGCCATCTCTCTCCAGCCTGTTTGGTTTTCTGTTTGTTTGTTTGTTTAAGATTTATGTATTATATGAATACACTCTAGCTGTTTTTAGACACACCAAAAGAGGGTACCAGATCCCATTACATATGGTTGTGAGCCACCATGTGGTTGCTGGGAATTGAACTCATGACCTTTGGAAGAGCAGTCAGTGCTCTTAACCACTGAGCCATCTCTCCAGCCCCCAAATGTTGTCTCTATTGTTGGAGGGTTTTATTTTATTTTATTTTTCTGAGACATTGTATCCCTGTGTATCATAGGCTAGTCTAGAATTCACTATGTAGACAAAGCTGGTCTTGAACTCACCGTGTAGACAAGGCTGGTCTGGACCTTATGGTGGTTTTCCTGCCTTTGCCTCCAGAGTGCTGAGATTGCAGGTGTGTGCTACCACAGCCTAGCCGTCTGCTCTTGGAGGCTTTTGAGAAAGATGCAACTGTTCTCACGTGTATCCCTGACACTCTCGGGCATGGGTGTGGCAAGGTCTTAACTTTCCTTAGTTCCCGATCTCTGTGTTTTTGGCAGGTGAAGACCCCGACCTTTTTGATATGGAATGGTTTCAAAGTTCCTTTAAGAGAATTCTTCAGCGAGCATTAAAAAATGTAAGAATTCAAGTCCTCTCGGATTTCTACGAAATTAATGATATCTGGGGGGTGGGGGTGGGGTGAGGCGGCAGGGGATAAGATGCCATTTTACCTAAACAAACTGAAGTATTCCATCTCTCACCTGCTCATCCCACCCAGTACTTCTCAGGAGCAATACTGTCCAGTGGTACTCTGCTGTGGCAGAAGCACCCTCAGTTGACAATGTCCAGGTCCTAGCTGGCTGCCACATGAGGACTTGATAGGTGGCTGATAGGATGGAGCAAATGAATCTTTAGACTTACTTAATGAATTCCACATGTGGCTAGTGGCTCTGCTATTGGTCATCAGTCACTCTTGCCTAGAGTAAGGCGTTCTGCTGTTCCAGCCTGTAGGAGCTGCTGAGCCCCAAAGAAGAGCAAGCTCTCTGCTGCCCACCAAGGGATGACATACTATTCTGCAAACCCACAGCCCAGGCAGGGGGAGTTCCTCATCATTGCAGCAGGGGATCAGGAAAAGCAGCCTAGCAGACAGCATAGCAACCTGCTCTTCCTGGAGTAAGATCCCAGAGGGAAGATAGAGCGAGCCAGCTGCCCCTCTCTTCAGGTTCTCCTTTCCTGGGTCAGAGCCAGAGGTGGACTGGAGCTAGCTGATGACCTAGCCGTGGCCATTAAACTCCAGAGCAAGTCCAGTCATAGCTGCAAGTTTAGAAAGACCCATGGCTGGTCGTACAGTGGGTACCACACAACCTCCTGTGCCGCCACATTCCTAAATCGTTCTGGCTGCTGAGACACATGTGTCAGGATCAGTGCATTCAGGGCTCATTGCCACACAGGAATCCTGCTGTAAACAAAGGGACAAACTAAGTGCGTGAGCCTACAATGCCAAAAAAGGCTTCTAGAAAGCCACCCCCTCTCCTTTGGTTTGTTTTGGTTTTAGATAGGATCTCACTGGCTGGCCAGAACTCACAAAGATCTGCCTGCCTCTGCCTCCCAAGGCTGAGGTTAAAGGTGTGCCCAGTCAGACATCTCATTTTTTTAAAATTTCTTTTATTACTTATGTGTATTAATGTTTGTCTGCATGTATATCGGTGTACCAAGTGCATGTCTGGTGCCTGCAGAAGCTAGAAGAGAGCATCACATCCTCTCGAACTGTAGTTACAGATGGTTGGGAGCCACCCTCTTGGTGCTGGGAACCAAATTGTAATCCTCTGCAAAAGCAGCCAGTGCTCTTAACCTATGAGCCATCTCTCCTGCCAGATTTTAAGTTTTTTTTAAGAGATTTTCTTTCTCAGATATACTTTACAAAGTGTAACTAGATCTTCATAAAATAATCACAAAATGTTTTACCACACAGTCCCAAAACGGTGTCATAAGTAGAAAAAGAGTGTGACCCAGGTTGGCCTCCATATGTATGCTATGGCAATGCGTGCACTGATATACTTAGAAAGAAACTTACTTTTTAAGTAGAAAAGAAGGCTGGCAGGTGCCCACAAGATTATGCTAACACTGAGTGTGCCTCAGATGCCTGTAGTTGGTACCCTAGTGAGATTTAACCAGGAAGACATCTTTTCTTTTTAAGGTTACTGTCAGCTTCCGGGTCTACGAGAAGAATTCGGTGTGGATTCGGGTTGCCTGGGGAACACAGTACTCCCAGCCAAACCAGTACAAGCCCACGTTTGTGGTGTATTATCCCCAGACTCCGTACGCCTTCATTTCCTCCTGCCATCTGAAGAGCACTGTGCCCCTTCTCCATCAGGTAGGGGACAGAGTACAGCGGCTGGAGTGCTCAGTACCCTTATCCCCAGGGTCCGCGTACATAGAGACCACACATGCCTAGCTTCCGTTCTCCTAAGGAGAGCTTTTCTGCGTCGGAAATGTGACAGAAGGTGTTAGCTTGATCTAGTCTTTATTGTCAGTGTAAAAGTAATGTGTGCTTAATATTAAAACCAGCAGGTCCCTAAAGGTTAAGAGATGAGTCATCAAAACTCCCCACCCCTTCTTTGTACTCCACTCACCCCAAAACCTTTGTCACTTTGCCAGTGTCAAAGTGCTTTCTGTACTTCTACAGTCTGCCTATTGATGGCAACTGACGTTTATGACCATTTCCCACACTTAGTGTACACAAAACTACTGCCCGTGTCAGAGGTAGCCTCTCTCTTTTTAGGGGTTCACCTTTGTGTCTTACTCACTATTGTATTTTTGTGGGGAGACACCATGACCAAGACAGTTCTTACTTTAAAAAAAAAAAAAATCATATAATTGGGGGCTTACTTACCATGTCAGAGGTTTGGTCCATTATAGTCACAGTGGGGGCTTGTCAGCACGCATGGCACTGGACTGAGCTGAGAGCTACATCCTGAATCACTGGGTGGGAGGACATGGGGACTGGTCGTGGGCTTTGAAAACCTCAAGCCCACCCCAGTGACACATTTTCTACAGCCACTCCAAGGAAGCCACACTTTCTAGCCATTGTAATTCTAACATTTTACTCCCTGGTCTAAGCATTCAAGTGTAGGAGCCTGTGGGGGCCATTCTTCCTCCAACCACACTTCTGTGCTATGGGTGTCCTAGCTTCTTTCCCAAAAATAATTCATCTCAAATTTGGGCTAGTCAGTACTCCTCTCCTGTTAGCATCTTCTCTACTTTCAGAGTCCCAGTTTGAGCTGGGTGCAGGTGAGCAGCTCTGCAGCTGGCCGCACGGCTCCGCACACACCTTCTGTCTGGTAGTGCAGCTCACACTCCAGTCAGCAGCGGGCCTTGGGGGCCCAAAGTGAGTAAGGGGATAGGGTTACACTTCTCCCTTGCAAGAGTCGGGGGTGTTTTGAGACAGGGCTCAGCCCTGCCTCAGCCTCCCTGGGGCCAGGCTCTCAGGTGTGCACTGCACCCCACGCAGGGCTCTTCCCATTCTCAGTTGCAGCGCCTGCATTTCACTGAACGGTGTGTAGAGACCCGTTCACGACCTTCACAGTCTCGCTCCTTTCCCTCCAAGGCACTGAAGGTCGCTAGCAGACACCATCAGATCGCGCAGTTGGATCTGAGAAGCAGGCACCTGGACTCACTCAAGGCTATTGCTTTTAGAGAGTATAATCAGGTGAGCCGGTCAGCAGCTCTTTACAGCTGCTTCCCTTTCCTCTTGCACACTCGAAAGAGGCGGAGGCCACTCCCAGCCCATCCCTGAAGCTGAGTGGATGAAGCTTTTAGTCACCTCACTTTGTACATGTGTGTTTGCTTTTTCACAATTTCATACGTACACAGTGTACTCTGATCATATTGCCCACCCCCACCCCCCCGTCCTCATCCCGCCAAATGCCTTCTTCCCAACAGGACCCCTTCCACGGGAGGGTGGGAAGGCAGGGAGGGGCCTTTGGAATTCGCTGCATTTAATTAGGGCTGCTTGCGTGAGCATGGGTGTGGAGTATGACTCTTTCCCCCAGCAGCCATTAACTGCCTAAAGATCCTCCGAGATGGGGTGGGGTCCAGGAGCCCCTCCCTCTCCTGGAGGGAATGATGAATTGTTTGCATGCTGGTATTTCCATTTACTGAAGAAGACAGGTCTGCCCCTTTGGTCTTGAGGTTTCTTCTGTACGTGGCAAGTGTTTGCACCCGTTCAGACTCTAGGTCGATGGAATTCCTTAAGGAGGTTATGCTGCGTCTTATGCTCTAGCTAGAGACAAGTGATGGCTATCTGCAAGTCACCCTTTAAGGGGGAAGGGTGGTAACATGAGCGTGGTTTTACCTCAAGGCTCTACCTCTGTGACTTCAGCCATTATAAACAGGAACCTCTAACTGTGAACCAAAATAAATGCTGCTTCCCTTTAAAAAGGAAATTTTTTTTTTTTTTTGGTTTTTCAAGACGGAGTTTCTCTGTGTAGCCCTGACTGTCCTGGAACTCACTCTGTAGAGCAGGCTGGCCTCGAACTCAGAAACCCACCTGCCTCTGCCTCCCAAGTGCTGGGATTAAAGGCGTGCGCCACCACTGCCCGGCAGGAACCAAGTTTTACTTTTGTTGTTGGGAGCTTTAGGGTGGGATCTTGCATACCTGAGGCTGGCCTTAAACTTACTACTTAGCTGAGACCTCTGCCTCCCAAGTGTTGGGATTACACACATGGGCTGCTGTGCTGGCCTGGTAAGAAGCTAGAAGATGGTTTTCTCTCTGACTGCCCCTTCTTTGTCTGCTTTCCAACCTCCTGCCAAGCAGACATCAACTGCTGCCCTGCGGTGCAGGCAGACCATTATTAGGAGAAGTCATGTGTTAGCTGCCAAGCTGGGAAACTGTCACTCACTCCAGCAAGATTTAATAAAAGGATGCAAGAAATGTGGGCTCTGGTAGCAAAGTTATTTTTCCTAAAAGGCCCCTGAGAGAGTTTTCAGGCTATGAAGATATGGTGCTGACGCCGAGGTGTCAGGTGCTGTCCTTCATTTCTCTGGATTTCGTCTAGCCCCTGCACCTTGACAGGGTTTGGTTTGGGTTGGTGCTGGGGTGAGCCCAAGGCCTCACATTTGCTAGGCAGATGCTCTAACATTACACTACATCCTTTACCCAAGACGCATTTACACCGGTTCCTCAGACAGCCATGCTGCATGGCTTGCTGTCCTAGGAGCTATGCCCAGTTGAGCCAGCCTGTGACAGAGCTATTGCTTCTTTCTATTTAGTAAGAAGATAAAATACAAGACTGCTTTTTAAAAAACCAAGATTTGACACCTTTTACACCTTAGAACCAATTAGTGTCTTCCCCCAACATACTCAAATCAGTAACCTGCTCACCTTTTCTTTCTCCCAGGCCTTTGAAAATTACAGCTCCACAATGTCTCTGCATGAAGGAAGCCTTGGACTAGAGATAAATTGTATGTGTGCTCTGAGACAGAGTTCGGCTTGGGATGGGTGTCTTTGCTTTCAGATGACAGCTGCACAGTAAAGTATCTGTGCTAGAATCCCAATGCAGAACTGTTTCATACTTTCCTGAAAACAAGAATTAAGTATCTGGAGGCAGAAAGCCCAGCTACCACAGGCATCCTTCAGAATTTATTGAAATGGCTGACAGTCATTGAGGGTGCATTCGTTCTGAGCAGCATACCACAATGTTTGCCTGTGATTGGTAGCTGTCTTGCGAAGAAGCACTGTGCTGGTTCTAGAATAATAATTGTGGTTATGTTGCCACTCAGGAGAAGCCGAGTCTCTCCCTAAACGCAAGAGTAGCAATGGAAGGAAATAAAGCTGGGGTCGGGAACAGAGACTGTTAGATTCCAAGGACATAAGACCTGTCGGTGGTGTAAGGTGAAGTGTATCCCTAACTGCACTCTATTCTGAACTCCTCCACAGTGGATTCAAAGATCATTCATGAAAACACAGAGGAAAAAGTGAGAATCCACAGAGTCACTCAAGAGGCCTTTGGAGCCTATCCTCAGCCACAGCTAGAGTTTGCACAATATAAGGTAGGACAGCGCAGCGGACGTCGCCAGCAAGTTAGGTCCAGGAACTGTAACTGGAAACCATGTCCAAAAACGATTCTCTTTTCATTTATCACTGCAATTTTATGTAACAAGTTTATAAGTTACCTAGATATTTTAAGTATATTTGTAAATTCTCTTGTTAGCAAAGGAGACATCATGAAATTCTGAATTTGCTTTTGCATTTTGTCTTTTGTAGTAATTCACTTGTATATGGCCAGCCGTGGGAAGTGGGGAGGTCTATGCCCTACTAGCTTATCCACACACAGGACAGTAGTTAGCACGTAGTAAATGCTCATAAATACCTGAATGAGATGGCTATTGTGGCACACACCAGTAATCCCAGCATTTAGGAGACTGAGGCAGGAAGATCTCAAATTCAAGGCTAGCCTAGGCTACTTTGCAACTTGGAGGCAAACTCGACTGACTGACTCAGAAACTCAAAAACAAGAAGAGAGAAAGCACATATCCTACCTAGCTGATTGGCTTCTGATGAAGAAAAATCAGTAGTGTAAATATACTGTAAAGTAAACTTGCTCCAAAGAGTTATGATGGAGCCCATCACATGGCTGTGGAGAGATCCCGGTGCACAAGCCCACAGCCGCCATTAGAACTGTCATAGGCCACCCTAACATGAGCCTATCACATGGC
>JADRCH010000090.1:6817113-6846855 GCA_019843965.1 Rhynchomys soricoides
TGGCTGTGTAGAGATCCAGGTGCACAAGCCCACAGCCACCATTAGAAGAACTGTCATAGGCCACCCTAACATGAGTACTCAGAATACCTTCCTTCCCAACCCCCAATAAAATTGTTTCCATGGAGTCTTCTTACAGCTGCAGGACACACTTAACATCTGCCATTGATCTGCTCACTTAGGCCCAAAGACTGTCTGGTTTGATTTGTTTTCAAAGGAAGAAGTTGGAGATTTTCAAGTGGATTTTGAAAGGTTGCATATTAATTAAGTCGTATGCACACACAGTTTTGATCACATATGCTGACAGTCATGAAGGCCAAAGGCCAGTGTTGGATATTTTTTGACCTTGTACTTTGACACAGTCTGTCACTCAGCTTGGAGCTCCTCCATTTCAGTTGGACTAGCTGCAGCAGCCCCAACTTCCTCCTGTCTCTCCCTCCCAAGTTATGCGTACATGCCACCACACCTAACTTTTAAATGGGTTCTGGGGACCCCAACTCAGGTTGTAATGTTCAAGCATAAGCACTTTAAGCCATCTTTCCAGTCTGATTGCTTGTTTTTCAGACAAGGTCTTATACTCTAGGAAAGCCTCGGATTCACTATGTAGCCAAGGCTAGCCTTGACCTTCTGACACTCTTGTGGCCACGGCTCTTAGCTGTGTTATTAGCTAAGCTTTAAAGAGTTCATACTGTAGGACAGTAGCTTAGGTCCACCCTGTGCCTCCTGGTTCAGGAGGGGTGTGCCCAGCCATCCGGTTTGGCGTGCTCCCGGCTGCCGCACACTGAAGCTGGAGAGCCACGGGTTTGGAAGATAGACAGTGTTGCTTGTTCAACATCTTAGAGTGGTTGAGTTCTGTTAGTCTAGGTGTGCGGTCATCTCTTCACTCCCGATTTTCTCCAGCCTCAGAAAACGGCTTAGAATAATACTGAGCCATTTGTCTACTTTAATTCATCAATGGCTACCGTTTGAACTTATTGCAAACATTAAGCATCCTGCAGATACTTCAGTGTAGTGCCTCAAGTTTTAAGAATCACTTAAGTTTGAGGGTTTGCTTTGTAACCGGTGAATGCAGAGCTGTTTGTTGGTAACCGGTTCAGCTGGATGATATGCGTGTGGGACTGAGAGTGTGCCTTCTAGGTGATGTGGTTAGGTTGGGTGCAGTTGACTGTTGAGATAGTGCCTGGCCTCAAACGTGGAATCCTCCTTGACTCATCCTCCTGGGAGCTCGGATTATAAGCATGTGCTATGCATCCAGCTCCTAGGCATGTTGAGTCTTCCTTAATAAAAATCTAAGATTTTTTTTTTTCTGTGTGTGAAGTGTTTTGCCTGGATGTGCATGTATGCCCGGTGCAGATGCCAGAAGGCAGTGTAGAGTCCCCTGGAAGTGGAGTTAGGGACAGATGGTTTGTAAGCCATCATATGGGTACTAGGAACCTAACGCAGGTCCTCTGCAAGAACAGCAAGTGCTCTTAACCACTGAGCCCTTTCTCCAGCCCCGAGATGTACTGCTTTTATTTGAATGCAGAGTGTAACAGGTGCCTGAGGGCAGCACAGACTTTTGGCTTCTCCCACGGGTAGGGTGCTATGCTGAGGGAAGTGTGGACACTTAGCTTCCCCTGTAGATGAGAACCATGCTGAGGGCAGCTCCACAGATAGCCTCTGCTGTGAGTCGGGCACAGTGCTGGCACTTTCAGTTGGATTATCTTTCCTATACCAGATGCTTTCTATCTATGCAGTTAACAAGTTAAATGGGCTTTGCCTGTATTAATCCATGTGTAGGAATTAATGAAATACATCATTTGTTCATCAGCTCTCGCCATTCCAGCTGATCCCAGCTTAACCATTATTTATAAATATATTTTTGACAGCTGGAAACCAAGTTCAAGAGTGACATAGGTGGGGGCATCTTGGCTGACAGGACAGAGCCCCTCCGGTGCCTTGTAAAGTTCTCCAGTCCACATCTTTTGGAAGCATTGAAGTCCTTAGCACCAGCCGGTAAGTGCTCGGCTTGTGTCACAAGCCAGACAGATAACAGCAGTGGCTATTGCTTCTCGGAAGACGACCATCTAGTTACCTGTAAGCTGGTTACATGAGCATTCCTACCTCTCCAGTCTGCTTCCCATCAAACCCTTTTTGTGTCTGTGCCTAGTAGAGGGTAGGGGAAGGTGTCCATAATTTGCTCCTGATCTTGGCCATTTTTAAACTGGTTGTCCCCATGATCATTCTTATGTTTTGTTTTCATTTTTCAGGCATAGCAGATGCACCACTTTCTCCACTGCTCACCTGCATACCAAGCAAGAAAATGAATTATTTTAAAATTAGAGATAAATAAAATACATATGGCTTAGCTTTTATTGCACATGCAATTCCAGCTATAGCTGCCTAGCTTCTTCTGTATACAATCTTGTGTTTTAGAAACCAGGCCTTGGCATTGGAAATTCAGTGTTTTTAATGTAACTGTTGGGACTGAATCTGTCCTCCGTATGTGTGTGCACTCTCTCTTCTGTTAAGTACAGCAGCTGTGGGCATTTCACACACACACACACACACACGAGGCTACTGGTCCCTAGCATGCACAGAAGTCAAGCATAGGCACAGTGGTTCAATCTGTAGGCACCCACTGTCCTTTCTCCCACTGCTGCTGCTGCTTATCCTCAGAAGTCTGGTTTCTGTGGAATCTCTGTACACCCTCGATCACAGATAGAAGAACCAAGAAACTACCCAACCCCAACTCCAAACTAGGAAAATCAGAGGGGAGCTGGGAGCTACTACACAAGGCTGCATATCTAATGGCTTCTTTATATAAAATAACTTTTCTGTTGTACATATTCTTTTCATGATCTCTTATCCGTGGAACACTGAAACTGAGCATCACTGTTACACTGATTTGTGAATAAAGATATTGACAAACTGGCGTATCAGTTGCTTTGGATGAAAATCAAACGGGCTGAGTAGAAATGCATAAATAGTCATGAAAGGACTAAGTAATGCTTTATATGTGATGTATGTGTACAGGCTGTGGAACATCCAATATGAAACTGTCTTCAGACTTAGTGTGAATGGGCATGTCAGGCTCTTCCCTCAGTGATCCGAGGGCATGTCAGGCTCTTCCCTCAGTGATCCGAGCATTTGGGTTTGTGCTAACTAGTACCATGTCAACTTGACTCGAACTAGAGTTATCTGAAAGGAAGGAACCTCAGTTCAGAAAATGCCTCCATAAGATCGGGCTGTAGGCAAGCCTGAAGGGTATTTTCTTAATTAGTGATTGATGGGAGAGATGGTCCCATTCCTGGGCTGGTGGGCCTGGGTTCTATAAGAAAGCAGGCTGAGCAAGCCATTAAGCAATGCTCCTCCATGGCCCCTACATCAGCTCCTGCCTCCGGGTTCCTGCCCTGTTTGAGTTCCTGTCCTGACTTCCTTCACTGATCAACAGTGATATGGAAGTACAAGCCAAATAAACCCATTCCTCCCCAACTTGCTTTTTGCTCAAGGTGTTTTATCACAACAACAGAGACCCTGACTAAGACATTTCCCCCTATATAACCTCTTTTTTTTTAAGACTTTAAGGTCTTATTTGTGTGTTTTGTTCACATCTGTATAGGTGTAACACATTCATGCCTGGTGCCCTCACAGATAAAGCATCGGATCCCCTAGAACTGAAGGTATGGGTGGTTGTAAGCCACCATTTGGGTGCTAGGAATCAAACCCGTCCTTTCTAAGAATATTAAGCGCTCCTAACCACAGAGCCAGGCCTCCAGCCCCACTAACTCCCTTTGACCACTCAGGACCAGTCACACACTAAGAAGGCATTCTGCCCATGAGGTTCCTGAATGGTTGAATGGGAAGTGCAGAAGCCCTTGAACTTCCTGGGGTGTTTATTCTACTCCATAGCTCTCCCTAGTACAGTTGGCAGGAATCTGGACCTGGAATCTGAACAAGAAAGACCTATCATATCCTACCTCTAGCAGGCTGCATCCCGTAGACCTCCCAGAATAAGGCTCCTCAAACTTACCTGTTAGACACTTACTGGCCATCTGCAAATGCTTGGGGATAGACACTGCAATAAATGCAAAGCCAAAGAGACTTTTACAATCAGAACTGATTCAGTAGAACTCCTGCTTTACTTTCCTGTTGTGACAAAACACCACAGTCAAAGCAACTTACAAATAAAACCACTGAATGGGGGGGGGGGGAGGATCTCTCCATTCCAGAAGATTAAAGTCCAAGATCTGTCATTGGAGGGAACATGGCAGCTAGCAGGCAGGCACAATGCTGGAGCAGTAGCCAAAAGAGCTTACATCTGAGCCACAGCCACAAGCATGAGGCAGCAAGGGAACTGGCAATGGGTGGACTTTTGAAACTTCAGAGCCCACCTCCCAGAGACACAACCCCCTCCAACATGGGCACACCAACTAATCCTGTAAATAGTTCCAACAACTGATTACCAAGCTTTCAAACATGAGCCTATCTATGGCAGCCATTCTCATTCAGACCACCAGTTCCCAAAATGATGGTTGTTTACTGAACACTTGCCCTGTGGTAAGCACTGTGGTACTTACATCATTAACTCATTTTCAAGCTCTTATAAGCAGGCAGCATTCTGACCTTTTGGGAGTGGGCAATGATGAGGACACATTTGCTTTGTATTAGCTGGCCTTGAACCTATAGTAGTCCTGCCTCTGTGTCTTCAGTTCTGTGGTGACAGGAGGGCCACCATCTCCAGCCACATTACTAAGCTTGTTTTTCTGACATGAATATCCATCCATCCAGCAGTCAGACTTAATAGCCTAACGTCATGCTAAACAACTATCAAAGATGTCTGCTTCACAATTCCTGGAGTATGAGTATGTTCCCAAGACAAAGGGACCCTGCAGTTGAGCGAATAGCGCTGTGATACCCAGGTCCAATGTAATAGGAGGCGAAATGACAATAGATGTCAGTTATGGAATGTGACAGACTCAACTCATTACTGATTTTGGTGTAGAGGAAGGGTCATTGGCTAAGAAATGCAGGTGACCTCTAGAAGCTAGAAAAGGCAATGTCCTTGGAAGAACAAGCCCAGCAGACACCTTGTTTTCAGCTGACTAGATCCACTTCAGACTCTTCCCTCTTCGGAGATAGGAGATAGCCTTTGAGGCTGGGCTGTAGCTCAGTTGGCAGAGTACACGTACAAGGCACTGGGTTCAATCTTCAATACTACTAGCCAGGCTTAGTAAAATCCCAGGACTTGGGAGATAGAGGTAAGAGAATCAGGAGTTCAAGGATTCCTTGACGATATGGGGAGTTTGACGCTAGTTTGGGCCTCAAAAATAAGATGTTTGGCTTTGTTTTTAATGTGCTGCCGATCAAATCCAGGGCCTTAAGCATACTAAGCAAATAGTCTGCAATATAAAATTAATTCCTAATACCAACAAAGCAACGGTCAGGGCTGGAGAGATGGCTCAGCGGTTAAGAGCACTGACTGCCCTTCTGAAGGTCATGAGTTCAAATCCCAGCAACCACACGGTGGCTCACAACCATCCTTAATGAGATTTGATGCCCTCTTCTGGGGTGTCTGAAGACAGCTACCAGTGAGCGAGGCCAGAGTGAGCGGGGCCGGAGCGAGAAGAAAAAGACAGCTACAGTGTACTTACATATAATAAATAAATCTTTAAAAAAAATAAAGCGACGGTCAAAAAAAGGGTTAAGCTTATCATCGTTTTTTCTTCTATCCAGCTGTTGCCTGAGCTCAGGTCCCTAGGAAGAAGTGTGGGTCCATGGAACCCATCCAATTCACCTGTTCTCCCAGCACTTGGGACTCCAACCTCCAATACGAGCTCGCCCGCAGCCGGCTGGGGGCGCTGCGGCCGCCTCCCGGCCGGATGCTAATGAGGCCGGAGGCCCCGCCCCCTGCCGGAAGTGGCTGCGGCGGGGGCGGGCACAGTGAGAGGGGCCTGGCGGCCGTGCGGGAGCCATGGCGGCCACGGAGGCGGCGGCGGCTGAGTCTGCGGGTCCGACCCCGGGTGTCCCGGCCACGCCGGCGAGCACGCGGGGAGCCGCCGCCGCCTCAAGCCCGTGGAGACCGTCGGAGTCGCGACTGCAAGGCAGCCGACCGCGACCGGCCAGGGCTCGGGCCGCGGCCCCGGTGCCACCAGCCCGGGAGCTGATCCAGCCGTCTGTGAGCGAGCTGTCCCGGGCTGTGCGCACCAATATTCTGTGCACTGTGCGCGGCTGCGGCAAGATCCTGCCCAACAGTCCTGCGCTCAACATGCACCTAGTCAAGAGCCACCGACTGCAGGTGAGCGGGCCGCGGCGGGGGCGCGGGTTGGGTGTGCGGGGTTTGCGCGGTGCCCTGCCACCTGCGCCCGACCAAGCACGGCGAGAGCGCGGGGCGCGCACACGCACCGGGCCAGCAGCTTCTCGGTGGCGTGCCCGCAACACCTCAGCGAGCTGCCTGTTTACCCGGGTTCCCGAGGATAAGCGACAGGTGATGCTGCCAAGGCACCTAGGTACATTCGCACAGGCTTTCCACCCCTCCCACGAAACTGCCGAGGGTCCAACCTGGTCATTCAAAAGCAGCTGAGGGTTGGGCTCTGGGCCCTTGAACCACAAGTTTCACAAGGTTGCTAAGATCAACTCTGCGCAGGAATGAGAGGGGAGGGAGGTTTCTCCCGTGGATCTGTAGGAGGAGGTCCACCGGTCCGGTCGATAGTATGACGGTTGTCTGACCGAGACCTCCCCGTGTTACATAAATGGAGACGGTGGCTTTCAAACCTATGGTATACTCTGGAAGCTTGGGGGAAAAAATCACATTTAGGACCCCATGCCAGACCTGTTAAGTCACAGCTTCTCGGCTTTTACAGTAGGAAGCTTCCTTCTACCATCAGATCTCTGTATCCCCAGAGCTCCAACTAGAAAACGCAAGTCACTGAAAGCAGTTTTGTGCACGTTTACCCTGATCAGATTTGACTCATTACTCGGAGGGTTGCAGGATCTATCTGACCTTCAGGTAAATCTACCCTGGGCATGCCCCCCTTCCCCGAGAACTTCTCAACAGCAACTTTGAGGTTTTAGTCTGTAGTAGGGTAAATAAGTGTGTTGCTCTTGAGGGGATGCCCTGCCTTTACTTAGCAGCTGGACACAGACAACAGTGATCTCAGAGAAAGGTCAGTCAGGAAATGTCAGCAGGGGCATGCCGAGGAAGTTCTGTGTAAACGTTTGGGCCTCATTCCAGAACACAAGTACAACTCACTGCGGGCTTTGACCTGCAGTTTTCTGTTTCGTCCTAAATGCTAAATTCTCTCGTTTTCTCACCATGATTTAGGTGGGTGAAGAGTCAGTTCCTGTAAGAATTCCACAGCCTAATCCCTCAGTTCCTTACAACTTGCATTCAAGGACCATAACCTGCCCTCCATGTTGTCCCCCTTGCTGATAGGATAGTTCGTGTCCTTGTATAGCCCCAGCTATCCTCAAACTCACTATGTAGTTGAGGATAACCTTGAACTCTTGATCCTCTGTCACCACCTCCTAAATGTTGAGACTGCAGGCATGCGCCATCATGTCCATTTTTATTCAGTGCTTGGGATCAAACCCAGGATTTCATGAATGCTAGGCAAGCACTCTTCTGAGCCACATCTCCAGCCCCAGGTGGTTTCTGATCACTAAACAAAGCTGCCGGTCTGACCAGGGGCATCCTCAGTGTTGACCGCAGTGACTCTAGCCAGCATTTCTTAGCAAGGTATTTGTTGTTTTCTTTGGAGCTGCTGTTGGGAGTACTGCACCCCCCCACCCCCCACCCCCAACTTGGTTATGCTTTGGAAGCACAAAGATGCCACTGGCTGTGGTGAAGTGGAGTGATGATGGACATTAGCTTAGTGCTCACAGCTCGGGAAGTACACAAGAGGCCAGGTATGACGTGTGACAGCAGGAACATGTCTGCGCAGTACAGGTTTGGTTTGATTCAGTTCAGTTCTTAGGCAGGGTCTTGCTATGTAGCCCTGGCTAGCCTGAATTCACTGTGTAGAGCAGGGTAGCCTTAAACTTACTAGGACTGTTCCTGCCTCCTCCCGAGTCTGCACCACCATGGCCTGCTCTAGCAAATGTGGATGTCAACAGTCAGATGCTTACTCAGATTTGAGCACGTCAAAGTACCAGAGTCCTCTGTGGCCTAGAGCCATGTGAAGTAAGTCATTCTTTCCAGAATTGTCATTAAGTTTTTAGATTCTCTTATCTGGAGACAGCAGTGAACAGGCTGGTCCATTCCCGAACCCGGATACTGAGCAACAGAAAGATTGGGCTGTTGGGGGAAGAGTCCTGCTTAGTCTCTGGAAGCTTCGGTTAGCAGTATTGAAACTGCCTCAGGGCTATGGCTGCTGTTTCCTGTCGGGCAGCTCACTTCCCTGTAACCTCAGCCTCGGTAACCTGAGGGTCCACAGCTCCTAGACATTCGTTGTCTGATGGAGAGGGAGTCTGGTTTTGGTTTTTGTTTTTTTTTCTTGAAGGGGCCTGTGTAACATAGCCATACCTTTGTGGTAAGGTCTTAGGGTAGTAACTGTGCAGACCCTCAAGCTGGCCACTATGCAGAGGCTTTTCAGTTCTAGTCCCGAAATATTAGTAGAGAAGAGTGTCATATGGTCCCCAGAAGAAGGCCCTATGTGCTTGGGGGAGCATGATTGATCTCTCCAGTCCCATATTGGCTGAGTTTCTTCAACTCAATGGAAATTCTCATTGTCTTGGCTGTAGCTACTTGAGTGATTCGAACTGCGTTCCTTGTTTTCCTGGCCTTGATAATTTTCCTCCCCACCAGTTGCTGTATGGTTACTGTGTTCTAATCTACCCTGCAGCCTAATACCCAAGCCCTTTTGAAGGCTGGCAGCTACGATTGAGGAATTGTAAGCCGCCTTTGGTTTGATGCGGGTTCTCAAAATAAATGTCTGTTTTCCACACTCTGACAGGAAGTGTGGACATGTCATCAGCCAGCCGTGCCTGCAGTGGGCTCAGCAGAGAGAGGGAGTGATGATGCAGTGGAGAGAGCTAAAATGATCCAGAGGAAGAGTGGGAGGAAGTAGGCTCTGCCTGGCTGCTGGAGAGGCATTTGAAAGTGGGGAGGGGTGCAGGTGGGCACTAACAGAGCCTGTTATCAAGTGGCATTTGGCTTCTTAAAGCCCAGCGAAGTGATCCTGTGTTCTGCTCCAGCCAGGGATATGTGTTCAGAGATTTAGAAAGGTTGCAGCAAGTTGCTCCACAAAGTGTCTTCTATGACGATTACTGACTTTGAGTTTAGAGACCTTGGGTGCTTTCGGCAAGGGTGGTGAGGTGCTAGGCAGTTTCTGCCACCATCTTCATGGTCTTCTTGACTCTACTCTTCAGCCACACACTCTTTGCCCTCCCTTTTCTGTTCTTTAAAGTATTTTGATTTCTCATTTGTGTGTATGTGTGCATGTCAAAAGTATGGATGCTTACAGAGGCCAGAAGCCAGCACTGGGTCCCCTAGAGCTGGAGTTACTACTGGTGGTTGTGAGCTTCCAGCTGTCACATGGCTGCTAGAAACCACACTCTGCAGGAGCAGCCAGTGCCAGCTCCCAGCCCCCCCACCCCCTTTTATCTGTGTCTCTTTTCCAGTCTTGTTTTTTGGAGGCTTTGTTCTGTGGTGCTAATGATGGAGACTGGGGACTCACTCCTGCTGGCCAGTGCTTCTCACTTAACCACAGCCTTGGTCCCCATCATCTTGTTTCTTGGGACCATCTTCTCTTTTGCAGATTCTTAAAACATTTAAATATTATTATTTAAATTTATTGTTTTTAATATTAGCAATAATAATATTATTTTAATAAGATGTTCCTACATTTCCATCTGAGAGAAGATTGTTCAGCTGGGAGTAGAGCACCCTGTGAGCAAAAAGTAAAGCAAAAGGAGCCAATAGCAGTGGGGGAGAGTCAAGGAATGAGTGAGAGTGTGGATTCTCGTTCTAACCGCAAACAGCCCCAAGTCCTCAAACTGGCACGTGTCCTTGACTGTGCAGAGGACAGCAGAGGAAATGCTACTCTCCTAGCATGACTCCTGTTGTACGGTGTGCAGTTGTCTCCCCTCCCCCTCCGACCTTTGAACTCCCTGTCTAATAACGAGTAGAAAGAAACCCCAAAGCCCCGTGGGCACCTATGATAAAGGAGATGGCCCCGGAAAGAGGGAAACTGTGGGATGGTAGGTGGTTGCCGGGCCAGAGGGGTTTAGCATCCATTTGCACAGAGTGATGTGGCCTCAGTCCCACATAAACTGCACTTCAGGTCTGGTGGGCCTGGTGCTCATTGTGCACAATAGGCAAGCTCACATTGAACATTTACTGAGTTCAGAATACTCAGAGCCAATCAGTAACACAAACGAAAGGCTGGGGAATTAAAATCACAGACTGAGCACCTGAAATGCTCCAAATCCAGAACTCTGATCACCAATCTGAAGCTTGAAAACTTTCCGATTTAGGAGCATTTGGGGTTTTCCAACCAGGGACACTGAGACGGTAAATCTATGCAAATATTTGAATCTCACAGTCAGTTCTGGTCCCAAGCTCTTTGTAAAGGGCATTTCGGTCTGAGTTCCATTAGGTATAAAAAGTAACACAAGAAAGGGTGGGGACCTGAATGTCTCAGGCCCGTGAAGTGTGGGCCTAGTGGCACTGGGAAGCACAAGTGGCTGCACAAGGCAATGCGACTGAAGGTACACTTTAAAAATACTCATCTGGGGGCAAAAAAATATTAATTTAAAAAATAGCTCAATGGTTAAGGGTGAGTACCGCTTTTACAGTGGACAGGGTTCAGTTCCCAGCACCCACATAGATGCTTATGACCACATGCAACACTAGTTCCAGATGATCTGACGCCCCCTTCTGGCCTCCACAGGCTCCTACATGTTTGTGATATGCAAAAACTCATGCATGCCAGATTTCATTACAGATGGTTGTGAGCCACCCCAGAATAAAATTATACATACATACATACATACATACATACATACATAATACATACATACATACATACATACATAATACATACATACATACATACATACATACATACATAATACATACATACATAATACAGCAAAATATGCAGGATGCCATTTTTTTTTAAAGGAACTCCATCATGGACACGTGAATTAAGGAGTTGGGAAGCATCTTTCAGTTGAACTCCTATGTTTTTCCTCACTGATAATACTAGATGGGGCGCATATAAGTTGGTTCAAACGTTTTCCATTAAAGCATGATAAACTGGTGAATGAAATGAGGTTGGTGGTGATGAGAGACAGTGTTGGTTGTCATTACATAGTAAGTGCCAATGTTCAACAAAAACTGTGGTCAGTTAGACCAGAGGTCCTCAACCTGTGGGTTGTGGCCCCCTTGGGGTGCATAGAAAATATTTACATTACAATTCATAATAGCAGTGGAGTTAGAGTTATGGAGTACCAACAAAATCATTTTATTGTTAGGGTCACCAGAACATGAAGAACTGTATTAAAGGTCACAGCATTAGGAAGGTTGAGAACCACTAAGCTAGACCTTCACAAGGGAACTAAGGGAACTCGTTTATTGATGTTAAGTCTTCTGGCAGAAAGCAAAAGTGCAGGGCTGTGGAGGTGGCCGAGTCGACCCCACAAAGCAGTAGCAATAAAGAGCAAACAGCAAAAGGGTAAAGACTGAAGCTGGAGAGGTGCTCAGTGATGACAAGTGCTTTCTGCTCGTGCAGGGGACCTGAGTTTGGTTACTAGCTCCCACATCGTTCATTCACAGACCTGTAACTCCAGCTCCACGGAACCCGAGGCTCTGGCCTCAGTGGGCACTGCATATGTGACAGTGTGACACAATACACACACACACTCATAAATAAGAGTAAAAGAATTTTTTAAGATTATAAGAGTAAAAGGAGGAAAGTAAAAGCTGTGAAATCCTTATAGAGTGGGGCAGTGCATGGAAAAAAGAAAAAGCCAATTGTGGTGGCAACTTATAGGGGCCAGGAGGAGCTGGAGTCACACACTTTGGTTAAGCAGTGGTAGAGAAATACTTGAAACTGGAGAAAGGAGACGTCTTTGGGAGACCACTTAATATCAGAGTGAGTATGCGTTTCTAGACTAGCAGTTCTCACCCTGTGGGTCCAGACCCTGTTGGGGGTCACGGGGCACATGCCAGATATCCTACATATTAGATATTATGATTCATGACAATTGCAAAATTAGTTATGAAGTAGCAATGAAATAATTTATGTTTGGGGTCACCACAACGTGAGGAACTGTATAAAAGGGTCAGGTCAAGGTCACAGCATCAGGAAGGTTGAGAACCACTGCCCTAGACAGTGCTGTGACATGGTCCTTACGAGTGGGCCAGAACTGAAAACTCGGAGGAACGACTACATCTGAAATGAACAAACAGGTGATGGAGTCTGAACAAAACGAGACTTCCTTCCCTTTCAGCGAGTGGGCAGTCAACGAGGCCACATGGCCTAAGTTGAACCTGGGGAAGACTTGGGCCAGGCGGTTAGCAACATCTTACACTGAGTGCACAGCATACAGGCAGCTGTGTCCCAGGGTCCTGTGCCTCTTAGCAGGATGCCAGAGAAATGGGATTTCTAGGTGCTCTGTAGCAGCTGCCACCTGAACCTGCCACTCATTTCTCTGATGACCCATAGAACAGCATGCCACGACCCACTCCTCCTTTATAGCCAGCTGGGAGGGGTCAGACAAGAATTAAGTCTGAAGCTACCAGGAGTCTGAGGACCTGAATTTGATCCCCCATAGAACCCAAGTAAAAATGCCTAGTGTGGTAAGGTAGCATGTGCTTGTAAAAACCCATGTCCAGTGAGTGTTATCAGTCAGGGTTCTCCAGTAACTGAGCTGACAGAATGAATCTCTATATAAAGGGGATCTACTAGAATGACGAGGCTGCAGTCTAGCTAATGTAACAATGACTGGCTGTGAGCAGAAAGTTCACGAATCAAGAAGTTGCTCAGTCCACAAGGCTGAAAGTCCCAGCTTGGGTTCAGTATGTGCAGAGACCCAAAGAAGTGGGCTTCAGTGCCAGTGAAGAGATGGGTGTGCAAGGAGAGGGCAAGCAGGCAGAGAGCAGAACTTCCTTCTTATGTGTTCTTATAGAGACATCCCGAAGAAGGTGAGGCCCACATCGAAGGTGTGTCCTCAAATGTCCAGACTGGGAATGGATACACCCATTTCAAACCAAGCAAAAGGTCTCTCACAGTGTGCCCTCCAGTTTTGGATTGTGCTCATCCAGACATAGTCAAGTTGACAACCAAAAGTAGCCATCACAGAAAGAGACCATGTCTCCAAAAAATAGGATGGAGGGCCAGTGAGACAGCCCACCAGGTCAAGGTGCTGGGCTGCCCAGCCTAATGCCCTGAGGGCAGTCCCTGGACACACATGACAGAACAAGGGACTTTTACAAATTGTCCTCTACTACCTGTGTTCTGTGGCACATGCATACACAAACTAAATAAATAATCAAAATTCTTGAAAGTAAAAGTAAAATGGAGAGTGATTTAGGCCTAATGCTGACCTCTGACCTTTATACATCTGAGCGTCATGCATGTGTGTGCAGACTCATACACACAGTAAAAATGGAAAGCCGTGGCGCTCCCAGCAAGGCCCATACCCTACTCACAGGGGTCTTCTCAGGGGCTGAGACAGAGTGTGGGTGAGGGTGATACCCAGGAGCAAGGACAGCCTGGTGTGTGGGGCTGGGAGGGCCATGTCTGCCAGCAGCCTGGAGTGATGGGTTTTATAAGACAGTCCCTGAGCCAGGGGTGGTGCTGCAGACACCTTTAATACAGGCAAATCTTTGATTTTGAGGCTTGCTTGGTCTACATAGACCCTATCTTTAAGAAAAAAAAATGGTAACTGCAGGATTTTACTTTTGCAGGATGGCATAGTAAATCCAACAGTAAGAAAAGATCTGAAAACTATACCGAAATTCTACTGTTGTCCAATCAAAGGATGCCCCCGAGGACCCGACAGGCCATTTTCTCAGTTTTCTCTGGTTAAACAGGTATGTCACTGTACTTTCCCAGGGCGTATGTGTTGGTTACTTTGCTATTACCCTGGTAAAACACTATGACCAGGCTTCTGGAGGACCTACATTCGGTTCCCTGCACCCATGTGGTAAAACTTAATGAATGTTTGTAGCTGCGGTTCCAAGAAATCCCACACTCTCTCCTGGACTCTGTAGGAACTCCACACATGTGGTACATAGACATACATGCACATAAAATACCCATACACAGATGCACGAAAATAAAAATTTAACCAAAAATGAAGTGGTTCCTGCCGTTCTGCAGTCTTGAAGACCCTGGCTCTATAGAGTCTGTCTTAGTTGGGGTTATTACTGCTGTGGTGAAACACCATAGCCAGAAAAGCAAGGTGGAGAGGAAAGGGTTTATTCAGCTTATACTTCCATATCACAGTCCATCATTGGAGGAAGTCAGGACGGGAACTCAAGCAGAGCTGGAACCTGGAGCTGATGCGGAGGCCACGGAGGGTGCTGCTTACTGGTTTGCTCATCGTGGTCTGCTCAGCCTGCCCATGGACTGCAACCCTCACAATGGGCTGGACCCTCCTCAATTAATTACTAATAAGAAAACGTCCTACGGCCTGATCTTATGGAGGCATTTTCTCAACTGAGGCTTCCTCCTTTAAGATAACTCTAGCTTATTTATGTTAGGTTGACATAAACCTAGCCAACACACTGTATGTTCTTGCCCACAGCACTTAAGTGTAGTTGAGAAACTGAATACACGGGTTGGTTCCAAGGCAGCCTGCCCACTGTGCATAAGGAGAGGCATATGTTAGACTGAGGTTTGTCTACTGGCAAATGCAGTACCTGGTGATTGTGGGGAAGTTGGGTGTGTGGGTGGATCTTAATGGGATGCTGTCGTCTTGTCTTCGTCCCAACCGTGTTCTCTACAGCACTTTATGAAAATGCATGCAGAGAAGAAACACAAATGCAGTAAGTGCAGTAATTCCTACGGCACTGAGTGGGACCTGAAAAGACATGAAGAAGATTGCGGCAAGACCTTCCAGTGTACATGTGGCTGTCCCTACGCCAGCAGAACCGCACTGCAGTCTCACATCTACCGAACTGGCCACGAGATCCCTGCAGAACACAGGTAAAACACACAGAGATGCTGTTGAGTAGCTGTGAGGAGTTGGAAATGGGAATTCCTGAGGAGCCAGCCACACCGGGAACAGAAGGAACAGAAGAAAGAACCTGTGGCTTTAAAAGGGGTGATTCTGGAATAGCAGCCGTAATAATGGAAGAGCCCCCTAGGCCAGGATTCTCTTTATTTTTGTATTTGAGGCTGGGCCTAATGATTACAGGTATGTCGTGTCCTCCCCCCACTCCCCACCCACCCCCCGCTGTAGCCTCCCAGGTGCTAGGGTTACAGATGTGTCCTCCTGGTGCAGCCCTGCCCCCCAAGTTCTAGGGTTACAGATGTGTGTGTGCTGCCGTGCCCAGCACAGCCTGAGAAGATGATCCATGTGCTTTGTGTTTTTAAAGATTTGTATTTTTATTTATATGTATGTGTATGTGAACAGCATGTGTATGCAGGTTCCTGCAGAGACTAGAAGAGGGCCTTGGAGCCCCTGGAGCTGGAGTTACCAGTGGGGTGACCTGCCTGATGTGGGTGCTGGAAACCAAATTCAGATCCTCTGGAAAGCAGCAAGTGCCCTTAACCACTGAGCCATCTCTCCAGTGCTCAGTTTCCGATGCTCCCTTCATGTTCCCATCTCAAAATCTCAACTTCCGGCATCTTCTCTAGAGAAACAGATTGCTGAGAGCTCAAAGCTAGACTGTGACTTGGTGTTTCTTTTCGCCTGTTTACTTACATTCTGTGGAGCTGAGGATTGCCTCCGGGCCTCATGGATGCTGGGCAAGGGCCCAGCCCGAGTCACATCCAGCCTCATACTTCTTTGACGCTGGCCCTGGACTCGCTCCGTACTCTAGGCTGCTCTTAAACACCCTGCCTCAGCTTCTTGTGTGGCTAGGATTATAATTACAGGCTCAGCTTTAAATTTCATTTTAAAATATGAAATTTATATTTGGTGGAGTGGCTCTCCACTGTAGGTATGATACTTAGAAGCTTCTTGGTTTTTAAAGTTCCCGATCTTAAAGATCTAATCTAAGGGACCAGAGAAACAACTCAGTGAGTAAAGGCTCTTGCCCTCAAGCCTGACAACCTGAGTTGGAGCCTCAGGACTCACATGGTAGAAGAGAGAACGGATTCCTGAGAGTTGTTCTGACCTCCACACAATGACTGTGCTGTGACACATGTGCACACACGTAAGAAATGATTGGAATAAAAAATGGAATTTTTAAAACTCCTCAAGTTGAGAATGGAGTGTATTTAACACATGCATGAAATCCCTTGGGAGACAGAAGCAGGAGAGGCCCCAAAAGGTAAGGCCAGAGCTAGAGTAAGACCCTGGAGAGAGGTTTGTTTACTGTAAGCCTGACTCAGCCATGCCAGAAGCAATGCCAGAAGGGAAGCACCACCACCATCTGAATCCCCCTCTCCACCCCCCTCTCCTGTGGGAAATGACATTGAGTAATGGAGAGATGGTGGGGTACTCAGGGAAAGCTCCCGTTTAGGGGCTGGAGAGATGGCTCAGTGGTTAGGAGAGCTTTCTGCTCTTACAGAGGACCTGAGTCTGGTTCCCAGGACACATCCCACGCAGCTCAAAACCACGCATAACTCTAGCTCCAAGGGATCCAATACCCACTTCCACCTCTGTCACCATGTACACGTAACTAACACAGAGACACACACATAGAGAAATGTAAGTTTCATCTTAAAATTGAATTTATTTTTGCTTTGTTACTGTTTCCAGAGACCCACCTAGTAAAAAAAGGAAAATGGAAAGCTACCTGCAAAACCAAAAGTTGTCCAGTAAAACCATTGAACCACTGAGCGACCAACCACCCCCTCGTCAAGACGCTCATGGACCAGATGCTTCGGAAGTAAAGCTAGCAGCATCCCTTGAAGACTCTTGTAGCTCCCACACCAAAAAGCAGAGCATCTCAACGCCTCCCAGGTGCCCCCAGAAGTTGCTTCTACCAAAGCCCAAGGTGGCTCTGGTTAAACTTCCGGTCATGCAGTTTTCCCCTGTGCCTGTCTTTGTGCCTACAGCGGACTCCTCGGCCCAGCCTGTGGTATTAGGTGTGGATCACAGTTCTGCATCGGGTGCTGTGCACTTAGTACCCTTGTCAGTAGGAACCTTGATCCTCAGCCTGGATTCAGAGGCCTGCTCTCTGAAGGAGAGCCTACCTCTCTCAAAAATTATCAGTCCTGTTGTTGAGCCAATGAATACGGGCATTCAAGTGAACTTGGGTAAAAGTCTGTGTGGTCCTTTACAAGAGGGAGGGAGTGTGTGTCAGAAAAACAGCATTTCCTCAACCAACGTGCAGACAGATCTGTCGTATGCCTCAGCCAACTTGATACCCTCTGCTCAGTGGCTTGGCGCTGATTCCTCAGTGTCATCATGTTCCCAGACTGACCTGTCATTTGATTCTCAAGTGTCCCTTCCTGTTAGTGTACACACCCAGACATTGGTTCCCAGCTCTAAGGTCACTTCATCCATAGCTGCTCAGACAGATGCATTTATAGATGCCTGTTTCCAGCCTGGTGGGGTCTCCAGAGAAACCCAAACCTGCAGGATGCAGAACCGCACAGAAGACCCAGTGCCGGTGGGTCACACTGGCCTGTGTGGGGACATTTTTGAAAGCGTCCATTCATCATACCGTGATCCCACTGACATCATGAATAGCAGTTTAGTTGCAGAGACAGTAACTCATGGTCTGTTACCTCAGAGTGACCCTAAGATCTTAAGCCAAGTCATCGAAAAGTCTGCACCTGTCTTAAACTTCAGTGCCCAGAGCAGCATGCTTCCTTCACAAAACATGACAGATAATCAGACCCAAACCATAGATCTACTGAGTGACTTAGAAAACATCTTGTCAAGTAATCTGCCCAGTCAAACACTGGAGAACCGGAGTCTCTTGTCAGACACAAACCCTGGGCCTGACGCCCAGCTCCCATCAGGCTCAGCGCAGAATTCTGGGATTGATTTTGATATTGAAGAGTTCCTCTCAGCCTCAAATATCCAGACTCAGACTGAGGAGAGTGAACTCAGCTCCATGAGCACTGAGCCAGTCTTGGAGTCCCTGGACATCGAGACGCAGACAGACATCTTCCTCTCAGACCCTTCCACACAGCCCTATGGGTTCAGGGCAGGTTCAGGCTTCTTGGGCCTTGAGATGTTTGACACACAGACACAAACAGACTTAAACTTCTTCTTAGACAGTAGTCCTCACCTGCCCCTGGGCAGCATTCTGAAGCACTCCAGCTTCTCCATGAGTACTGACTCTTCTGACACAGAGACCCAAACCGAAGGAGCCTCCCCAGCTCGACATGCACCTGCTCTGGAGAGCAAGGTCCAGCTGAGCAGCACAGAAACACAGACCATGAGTTCTGGTTTCGAGCCCCTGGGGAACTTGTTCCTCACCAGCAACGAAACTCAGACAGCAATGGATGACTTCCTTCTAGCCGATTTGGCCTGGAATACGATGGAGTCCCAGTTCAGCTCTGTGGAAACCCAGACATGCGCAGAGCTGCACGCTGTTTCCAGCTTCTGAAAGTGCAGCCAAGCACCCCCAGCCTCCTCCTTGTGGGTTTAGAACATGGGATCAAGGACAGCAACACTGACTGGGGATGTAGTCAGTGGGGCAGCTGCTTAGATTCTCTGCAGTTCTTGATGTTTTGTATTTGTGAACAGAAGATTGGTGTGCAAATGTGAGTGTATTATAAAGTGTAAAGTGTTGATCTAAAATGTCGCCTATGTTTGCTCCTGTGTAGCTATTCTATTTTTTTTTTAAATCATTTTTCTCTGTAAAACTTAGAACTGTTTAGCTAATGCCAAGCTTACCAGGTAACAGGGTGCAAGCTTTGCAACTGCTCACACTTAAATAAGGGCACCTCAAATGCTTAGACAACGCTTGTGTGGCCGCTGACTCCTGAGATGCCACCACCTTGCCTTGTCATGTCCCTCTGACTCAGAAGCACCAAGGAAAGCCACCGCTGTCTTTAGCGTTTATGACAGTTTTTATTCTCTGCCATCCCTTCCCTCCTGAGCTGTGACTGCTGCCAGCTTTGTGTGTCATCCTTCTCCCGCTGTGAGGTTACTGGCCAGTGTGAGAACTGCAAGCTCTTAGTGTAACTGGCAGTTTTAGTAGAGGAAGGCATCCAGCCTGTGGAGACGCGCACTGTCGACACCCACCATTTTGTTCCTCTTGGGCTCATCCTGCTTCATGGACTGGCTTTCCTCTGCTCCCTAGATAGTGTTGATCAAAAAAATCTGTGACCAAATCTGTGGGATTGCCACATGCCAGACTGCAGTCAGCTGTGAGCACACAGTGGCTAGAGGGTAGTTTCTGGTCGACCCCAGGGCTTCTAGCTGTCTATAAATTGGGGTTCCTGTGACTCCCCACTCTTTATGCTTGGTTAATTTACTAGAACTCAGGGATACTGTTTCTGTGAAGGATAGACGGGGTGGGAAAGGGACAGGGCTTGCACACCTTCCTTAGGCGCAACCAAGAATCTACGTGGTTAGCCTTCTAGAAACCTCCAACCCCAGTCTTGTAGGGTTAATGGCTGCTTCGTTGTGTGGGCAGAGAGTTGCTTAAATCATTAATGATCAACTTAACCTTGAACGTCACCCTTCCTTGTGGGTTGAGAGTTAGGGATGAAACCGAAAATTCCCCAACCTCTCAATCATCAATTATGTCTTGGTCTCTCCTGTGACTTGTCCCCATCCTAATACTACCTGGAGGCTACCAGCTACCGATGACCTCATAGCAAAACATTTTTTCTGAATACTTTGGGTTTGGGGGGAAGTTGTGTGGCAAATACATACTTTATATCACCACCCCCACAAACACGCTTCCTGCTCCACAGTAGACCATGGGGCCTACCCAACTGCTTCCCATAATGTTCTCTGAGAACTAAAAAGGGAGATGTGAGATGAGGAAAAGGCCTTCCTGCCCAGCCCCCGTCTGTATGCTGCACCTCCAATCTTGATAGGAGAAGCAGAGCCTACAAAGTCTTTCCTTCCATCCACCCTCATCTTTCCCTTGAAGGAAGCTCTGGCAAACACAGTATGTGTCCCTTGAGATTAGCAACTGCAGAGTAGACCCATCTAAAGTATGCTAATCTAGATTCTGTTGTGACACATTCTTTAAAGAGGAAAAATCTGGAGACCTATTGCTTCAATGGTTAAGAACACTTTCTCATTCTGAGAGGAGAGAGAGGTCAAGCATGCCTTGAGGGGCCTCTCTGTGCTAAGTAGATCATGGATTCATACCTGTTGCCCAACTCTGAGGCAAATCAGAACGAGCACAGTCTGGGGGCCCTTCCAGTCTAGCCCAGAAAGCCCAGTTCTTTCTGTGGCATATGTTTGTGCTGCTAAAAGCTGAACCTTCAAAATAAAACCTAAGGGGGCTGGTGGCGACTCATTAAATCAATTGGTATTGCCGCTGTCCTGTCCCATTCACCCGAAGCAAAGGACTCGGTAATGGGCTAATGCACACCCGGCAGATGAATGCAACCCAGGAGCTAAACAGTGGTTTCGGTCACAGTTGCCTGTGAGTGTGAGTGTCAGAACAGACATAAAGCCTTAACTTAGATCTTCTGTTGTCTTGGACTGTCACCGCCTTAATTCTCCAGCGTCTGTTCAAGGCTGAAGGAGAAATGCATGTCTGCTCATGGCTCTTTGTAAATATCTGTGCAGCGATCTATGGCTTTAAGTTTTTGTGTCTGTGGCAATGTGTCTTAATAGTTACAGGAAAAAGAATGGAGCATGTAATTGTCCTTCATGTGCAAGAACTGTCCCCACAAAACCTTAGTCACCTGAACTCCCCTAAGGTTGTTTGTAAACATAAATTCAGTGATTAAAGAGAATAGAGAATTCTACCTTTCTGTGTGAATTTTGTCCACACTTACGATGCGAGTTTGTTGTCCTAACTTTTAATGAACTCGTGTATTTCAGAAGATGGTAATGGAATCCTTGTGCCCAGTTACCTTCACGAAAAGATAATGACACTCTTCCCTGAACAGATACCCCAAGGGATGAAGAAGTTCAGCTTGCTGCCCTTCCGCAAAGTTTGGTTGCCAGCACCCATATCACAACCAGCTGTAGCTCTAGCTTCAAGGCATTTGATGCCTTCTGAAATTGGGAGGGCACCCTAACACATGTGCATATAACATAAGTCAAAAATAAAAGTATAAGCCCAACATAGTGGTACCTGCCTTTAAACCCAGCACTCAGACAGAAGCAGGCTAATTTCTGTGAGTTCAAGGCTAGCCTAGTCTACTTAGCAAGTTCCCAGGGACAGTCAGGGCAGAACAGTGAGACCCTTTCTCAAAAATAAACACATCTTTTTAATAAAAAAAAAAAAAAAGATAATTACTAGTTTGCATTTTGAGATAGATATGACATACCTTGGGAATTTTTTAGGCAAATTTATTATTGTTGTTAATTCTGCATGCCTTTAATCCAGCAATAGCAGGTGGATCTCTGAGTTCAAGGCTAGCTTAGTCTACAGAGTGATTTCCAGGACAGCTAGGACTGTAATACAGAGAAACATGTCTCGAAAAACTAAAATAATAATTCACTCATTCATGCACTCAGCACGTGATCCTGGTGTGATGGGCTACCTTTTCTCCCTGAACAGCTTAAAAGTAAACCAAGAGAAACAGCAAGTCAGTGGCTTTTTGCTCTGTCATCTACAGGAAAGACAAACCCATGTCTCTGCTCCCTTCTGATAAAAAGAAATTTTGAAGTTTTGTATCCTTCTATGAAAGATACGGACGGAGTCCAGTTCAATACAACTTTTTCATTTGGAGAAAATGACCAGCACTGTCTGACTGTGAAATCCCTCTGGAGCTGATGGGGTTGTGTTCTCACTTTTTATGGACTCGATTACAATGTTTATATTCACTTCGTCCAAACCTGCTTATCCCAACTAGCAGCATGGTAGCTGGGAAGATGGCTTAGTGGATAAACGACCTGACATACTCACTTGAGGAATAAAATGGGCCAGAGTGGCCATGGCAGCCCACTAGTATGCAGTCCCAGAGAGATAAGATGGGATCCCCAAAGCAAGCTTGCTAACTAGACCAGCCTTGGCAGCAAGCTCTGAGTTCAATTGAAAGACCATGCCTCTATGAGTAACGTGGATAGAAATTAAGGGCCACTCCCAGTATCAACCTCCACATGAATAAGTTCACCCGCATACATGTGTGCACACACACATGAACATACACATACATACATGCAGACCACATACAGACACATGAAAAATGTAAAAAGAAAAAAAAATTCCCCCAAAATACTTGCTACAGGTGCCTTTTGTTTCTTGTCTTTTGAGACAGGGTCTTGCCATGTAGCCTTGGCCTGGCACAATGTAGGTAATCCTGCTTCAGGCTCCTGTGGTTTCAACTGATACATTTAAATCAATGCACCGAATGCTTGTTCAAGACCTTTAAAGAGGTCACGAGGAAGGGCCATGTAACTTTGGGACTGAGTGCTATGAAATTGTGTTCTCTCTTCCTACCTCACAGTGCATCTGTGCTGTCACTGGAAGAGTGTTCAAGTGTCATTGATTTGATACTGGAAGAAGGACAACATGGACCCCTCCATACTTCATATCCAGATGCGACTCCCATTGACATGAATTTTTGTCTAGTTTCTTCAGCCAAACGCTGCCTAGTACAATATTCTTAGGACCACAGAGGGCCTCAGTTGTCTGCGTGGCGCTCAAAGAGCCCTTTCTGTTGCCAGGGCTGTCTCTCTCAGCAGACACACTGGTGCCTTAGTTCACACATCAGGACATACGGGCTTTGGGACAAATGGAGAGGGGTCTCGGGCTCGGGATTTTCAAGCAGTTGATAACATGGGCTACACAGAATGGGGAGCTTTTGGAAGGAACAAGGGACAAACTGGGTGAATAGACAAAGGACACTGTCTGCTTGGACCACATCAACAAGGCTCCTTGTACTTTTCAAAGACTACATTTTATATTATCTTACTAAGTAACAAAATAAAACCATCTGTGGCTGTTCTAAAGCTGCAGATTTCAGAGGCTAGCCTACAATAAGCACATTGACTCGTAGGTCTTTACTAACCTTCAGTTCTTTGAAGCAAGTTAATGTTCCAAGACAGAAGGCTACCAAATGGACAACAGCAACAAGATAAACAGTTTTGAGAAAACGATAGCCACAGCCCGGAGAGTATGTCTAAAATGAAAGCAAGATTGAAAGTCTTATCTCTGGTGACTTATCTCCCTCAAAGTTCTTTGCTCAACATGGGCAAAGAACTCTAGAATGGTGAGCCTCAAAGCCTGGCATGTACAAATGAAGCCATGTTCTGAGTGTGGTATCATCTTGCTGCTGTTGCTACTTGCAGCTAATTGAGCTCGGCTGTCAGGTGGTCCTGCTGCAGTTCCAGGCCCCAGGTGAGATGTGGATACAAGACTGCCTCTCAAATATGCTGATTGGGCCCAACTTTGAAACAGATCTCTTTCTTACTTTGTCTTTTTTCCTGTGCTAAGCAACTTCAGAAAATGTAGAGCCCATGCCAAAAAAAGAAAACAAAAACCAAAAAAAATCAACAAACAGAAAAACCTTGCCAGTGCATCCAAATCGACTTGTCATGGGTAGCTATGTAACCACTCAAATTCTCCTCAGCGGAGCTGGACAAATGGCTCACTGTTTTAGAGCACCGTCTGCCCATGCAGAGGTCCTGGGTTCAGTTCTCCGCACCCACCTAGCAGCTCAAAATCGCCCATGACTCCAGTTCCAGAGGATTTATTTGATGCCTTCTTCTGACCTCCATGTACGAGGTAGGTACACACCTACATGCAGGCAAAACACTCAGGAACATAAATCAATCTAGTAAATTTTAATCTCAGCAACTTTGCTCTAAAATTGACATTTTTGTATGACGCCAACCTCGGCAAACTACTTTAGAAATTATTTACACTGTTTTATTTCTGTTCTTGGAAATTATTTTTGTCTCACTTCTTGGAAGTCTGGTACTGCTAGTAAACTACCCTGGTTTCAATCCCTTTTTTTCCATTTGCAGCTTTTTTAGAGGAAGGTGTATTTTTGTGTCTGGTAGACACTAAGACGCACTGACAGCTGCATGTACTACCAGCAGCAGCCTCTCCGGTGAGGCCTGAACATGGCACTCATCTGTGCCTAGAGCAGTACCACCAGGAGTCGTTTTCTTGCTCTGTTCCCTCAGCAGAATAATAGGATATGTTCCCCCTGACCTACCTGGTCTCAGGCTCTTGGCCACTTTAACAGTACCCTCTCTCTAGCCCAGGTTAGCTTGTATCTCTGTAGATGAAGAAACCCCAGACATTGTCCCAGTTTTGTGGAGATTAGTTTAGGCCACCTACCAGCCCTGTGATAAATTGAAGGGAAGGCAAAAGGAATTGGAGTTCCCATTGAGTTCCAAGCCACTAACACCTACAGGAAGCCATGTGTCCTGTGCGGAGTATGTGACAGTGGAGGTGCTGTGCCTGATACTACCTAGAGATCATGGCCTCACTTAGGTCTAGTCTCTAGTGCTCTGCAAACCAAGCACAAAAAGCAACACAGGGCATTCCTCACCCCTTCACTTTTGATATAAGCATTTCCATTGAAATTGACACATGGAATTATGGCAGGACTACATGGGCTTTGCACATGGTTTGGGGCCACTCGAAAGGGAGGGGCTAAATATATATGACAGGCATGCACCCATGCCGTGTTTTATGTAGTCCTGGACTCTGGGATCTATGCAGAAGTGGAGTCAGAAAGATTGCAAGAGTCAGAGGTAATGGATGACTCTAAAGAAATAGTGTCTTCTAAACACGACAGGAGGGACTGATGCACATAGGCATTTACAGAGGCTGTGGCAGCATGCACATGGCCTACACAGGTTCAAGCCAGACAGGGTCTCAGCACTGAGAGAGGGAAGTGAACATGGACACCCAACCCTTAACCAAAAAGCTATTTGCAATTGGTACACATTGACAGAAGGACAGTCTGTTGTGACAATGGAGTGTCACTGGGTCTATCAAGCACACTCCAGGGCAGGCCCCATGCCCAGAAGGAGTTAACTAACACACAAAAATATTCATGGTTGATTTGGGGGGATTTTTTCCTTTTGGTTGGACTTTTTTGTATGTGCCTTATTGGTCTTTTTCTTGTTTTTCATTTTTGTGGGGTTTGTTTTGGAAAAGGAGAGAGCAAGAACATGAAGTTGGGTTGCAGGGAGGTGAAGGGATCTGGGATGGGGGGTTGGGGGGGAGAGGAAGAAACATGACCAAAATACATTGTATGAAAAAAAAGATTTCTTCCCAACGTATCAGTCTCAGGAAATGTGGCGAGACACAAATACTCAGCTGCCTTGAAGCACACTAGAGCTTACATGATGCTTTTGAAAAGAAATCTATATAGGACATGATAACACACGCCTTTGATCCCAGCACTTGGGAGGCAGAGGCGGGTGGGTCTCTGAGTTCAAGGCCAGCCTGGTCTACAGAGTGAGTTCCAGGACAACCAGTGAGATATAGGGAGACTTTGTTTCAAAAAACAAAAATACAGGAAAAGGGGTGGGGGGCTTTATGAAGAGAATCAAGAACATTAAAATATCCTCATGCTTTAGATCAGAAATTCTAAAAGTGCCAAAAATAGTCATAAATGTGGACAGAGATTGATATGAAAACTCCAGTATGAGGGAACCCTCTAAAAATTAACACTCTAATGATTACTAGAATAAAGCACCTCTGAGGGGCAGAGTAGCAGGCGGCCATCTGCAACTCCATTTATGAAGTATGTTAATGATATGGGAAGGAAAAAATGATCAAAAAATATTGTATGAATATAATGCTTTTAGAAAGATTGCAGTCTGGCCGGGCAGTGGTGGCACACGCCTTTAATCCCAGCACTTGGGAGGCAGAGGCAGGTGGATTTCTGAGTTTGACACCAGCCTGGTCTACAGAGTGAGTTCCAGGACAACCAGGGCTAGACAGAGAAACCCTGTCTCGAAAAACCAAAAAAAAAAAAAAAAAAAAAAGAAAGAAAGAAAGATAGATTGCAGGCACTGTATCAGACACTTAACAACAACCTGGGCAGGAAAGTGACTAATGCAAAAAGTTCTTCATATGTCCAAGGAGGCATCCTCCAGATATTTTGATTATCCAGTCAAAAACAAAACAGAAAAAACCCCACAAGAGCTGCCCACAGGGATGCCTGCCTATATTCCCCAAAATACTGAAGATCACCTGTTGAGGCCAGCCTGGATTACACTCTGAGATCTCACTTCAAAGAAACACGGGAGAGGAAGCTAGCAAGATGGCTCAGTGGGTAAAGGAGCTTGCTGCCAGGCCTGATGACCCAAATTCAATTCCTAGGACCCACTTGGTGGAGAGAACTGACACCCATAGGCTGTCCTCTGACCTTCAAACATGTATTACGTCACATTCACATGTATACACACGTGCACACACAAATGTAATACATGCAGAGGCTACTACAACTTGTATGAGCTTACAGTGGGACTTCTGGGTTAAAGTCAGGGCTTTGCACATGCTAGCAAAGACTCCATTCTCCTGTATCCCCACAAATCTCAGGAAATGTGAACCCGCTGTTCAGATTGGTCTTCCCCCCCAAATTATTTTAAGGGACTCAGCGGAAGAGTGGCTGTCTGTCATGTGTTTCCACCAAGATCTAGAGAACTTTCAGTGTTTTTTGTTTTTGTTTTTGTTTTTTGTTTTTTTTTTTGTTTTTTTCGAGACAGGGTTTCTCTGTGTAGCCCTGGCTGTCCTGGAACTCACTCTGTAGACCAGGCTGGCCTCAAACTCAGAAATCCGCCTATCTCTGCCTCCCAAGTGCTGGGATTAAAGGCGTGCACCACCACTGCCCGGCTGAACTTTCAGTGTTTTATGTATGTGTGTGCGCATGGTTACAGGCATGTGGAGGTCGGAGGGCCATGCTGGATGTTGGTGCTCACCTTCTCCAATGAGACAGGGTCTTCTGCATTGCTTTTCCATGGTGTACGTAGTCTGGTGGACCACTAGCTTCCAGGGCCTTTCCTGTCTGCTTCCCTCTCCTTGTACGAGCACTGGCATTACAGATACCCACACCAAATTTGTCTTTAACATGGGAGCTAGAGATTTGCACTTAGATTCTCTCACTTGCATGACAAACTCTCTAACCCACTGAGGCATCTTTCTAGCCCCTTAACACTTCTTTAAAGTTAGAATACAAAATAATTGTCAAGGGCTACGGCACATGTGCTGAGGTCAGAAGACAGTTTCCAGGAGTCTATTCTCTCCGACCATGGGATCCAGAGACTGAATTCAAGTCATCGGGTTTGTACACATGCCTTTACATGCTAAGCCATCTCGAAGGCCCACAAATGGATTTATAATAGTATTTCATTCATAACTTATCTTAATTTGTCCCTCAGAGCTTAACTCTTACCTGAACAGAACACTTTTTCTAATTTTGAAAAACATTTGATTATTGGATATGTACATGCGAACACCAACTTATCTATCATTCATGTAAGGCCTGGGGATTTGAACTCATGTCATTATGCTTGGTAGCAGTGGCCTGCTGAGCCATCTTACTAACCCTCAAAGACTTTCTTTCAGAAGTTATCCCATGTATGAATGTCAGAATGAAACTCATTACTTTGTATAACTTAAAATTTTATATTGTGTGAGCTAGAGAAATGGCCTAATAGTTCAGAGCGCTGGCTGCTCTTCCAAAGGACCCGGGTTTGATTTCCAGAACTCACACAATGGCCCACAACCATCTCTAACTCAGGTTCCAAGGGGTCTGAGGCCCTTTTCTGACTTGTGTGGGCACCAGAAACACACACAGGACATGGAAATATACATGTAGGTAAAACATTCATATACATAAAATAAACCTAACAAAAAACTTTTAAGACATGTTTCTATTGTGACTTAGCCTAGTCTTTCCAATCTGCCTGAAAGACTCGAGGGAAAGGACCCTGGGCCAAGCAGGGAAGTCCTGGCCACCCATTACTGGTGGGTGTTCTGCTAGTACATGTGTCTTGCCTGCTTTACATAGAGAGTTTATTAATGCTTCTGCTGCTTAGACAGGAAGCTGGAAATAGCCCTGGCTCAGGTGGGCAGGCCCAGGGCCTGTGTAGGTCCAGAAACAGTGAGAAAGCCAATTTCTCTTTGGCTTATTTGGAAGAGTAGACAAAAGGACCCTTATAATCAACTCTCCCAGAGTCACCTCCAGCCAGCACGTCCAGCTAGCGCGTTGTCTTCTGACCCTGTGCTGTGGCCTTTCGCTCCTTTTTCTTTGCACTTTGGCTTTGTTTTGTTTTTCTGTGTGTTGGGACAGCAGGCTGATACAACCACTCCTGGCTTAGATTTTAGTTTTTGTTTTTCAGAAGGCTAGACATGGTGGCACATGCCTACAATCTAAGCACTTGGGAGGCTGAGGCAGGAGGATCAGTTCAAAGCCACCTCAAGGCCATTATGTGTTAGATGAAACCAAGGCACCAGAAACAATGAAAATAAAACAAACCAAACAAACTGGGGCTAACAGACAAGACGTTAGAGACCAGTTCTGTAAAGCAGGAGTATACAGTCATATTCGTCATCACCAAGGAGATGGAAAAATCTGAGTTCAAGTACAGCCTACTCTAAGCAATTCAAACTATGTCATTACAAAGCAGTTTAATGATTACTGATTACCACAAAATGGTTGGACCATCTGTCCACATAGCAACAGCACTTGGTATTAAAAGATCATACTTTATATCTAATATACAATGGATGGAGCTACACACTGGTGAAAACAAGCTGAGGACAGAGGGAAGACAGGGATAAAGTAACAGCAGCATTTCCTCCGCGTCTACAGGCTGAGGCTTTCCAGAGGCAAGGGAAGGCTGGAGAAGGGAGGTCAGGTCAGAGTGATCAGTGAGAGTTTCTCCCTCCCAACCAACCAGTTCCTAACCTCCTCCTCAGACCTCACCAATCTGTGACTAAGCCTTCTAGACACAGGGATGCTTGAGGCTGCAATATGAAAATGTAACACCCTGGGCAGGGGAGGGACTGGACAATATATGTCTCTGGATGTAAGACAAAGATATGGCACCTCGGCCATTGGTATATCCACTTCAGTACAGCTGGGATATTCCATCCGTTGAGTATCTTACATCGGTGTTGAGAGAAACAAATAAGGCAGCCACACCTGCCTGGTTCAAAAGACAAGCTGGTGCCTCTCTAAGCTGACCATGCACTAAGCTGGGGCTCTGCTGTGGGCAGCAGCCCTATGGGGAGGCTCTAGGGCTAGGGTGAGAGCAGCCGGGTGCCTTTCCGATGCCCCGCCTGCCACCACGGGAGCCACTGCCCAAGAAGGCAGACACAGACTGATCCAACTTAGATTTTATACAGGGCTTAGCAGCAGAAGCAGGTAACAGGCATACAGTGTCTTGTTGTAGAATCCAGGCTGGCCTTGAACTTGGCATCCTCCTGCCCCAGTCTCCCAAATGCTAGAATTATAGGTGTCACCACACCTGCCTAGCTCAAAATGGTGTTTTTGAGAATGAATCCAAACTCATTTTTTAAAAAAGGAAAAGAAAAAGAAGGGGGTGAGGAGTGGAGAAGATGGGGAGGGAAGG
>JADRCH010000090.1:6851855-6893258 GCA_019843965.1 Rhynchomys soricoides
GGGAAGGGTGGGGCAAGGGAGAGGAGGGAGGGAAGGGGAGAGGAGAGAGAGGGGAGGGAAGGGGAGGGGAGGGGAGGGAAGGGTGGGGCAAGGGAGAGGAGGGAAGGAAGGGGAGAGGAGAGGGAGGGGAGGGAGAACTGAGGGGTAGAAATGAAAGGAGCAGGTGGGACGGGGTGGGTGGGGGTGGGGTGGGGGCAAATGAGTTTCAGGGCAGCACTCAGTCCCAGGGAATTATATTGTAGCAAATCAGAGGACTCTGTGGGTGGAGACGGGGATGACAACTCTGCTCACTGTGAGGGAAGGCAAGAGAGGCTTAGGGAAGACTTTACTCTCTAGCAAGTGAGGCCTGTTTTTCTGCTTGGCCTCTGTGATAATACTCTTGGGAGCGGTCCTGGGAGGTTTTGCTTCCTTGGCTTTGAGCCTAGTTCTGCAGCTTTGCCCTCCCTGTTGCCCCAAAACCTGCAGGGTGGCAAGATAGTGGATGTTGGTGGGGTTGGGTGGGAACACAGAGCTTTTCTGGGGCAGGAGGGACCAGTGCAGGCAGCACTTTTGGGACTCCGCTGACAGCAGGTGAGTCTGGGCCACAGTGGGAGGGAAAGACAGAATGTTGGTGACCTTCAGGCGGCTGGCCAGCTCAAACTGTCTCTTTTCTCCTTTCCCGTCTATCATTCGCAGTCCATCTGCACAAGCCACACACTCGTCCTTGTCCACCCTTAGCAGCTTTTCTTCCGGCTGCCAGAAAATATTCCTGCTTTTCTTACTCAGGATGTCCAAGTTGTGGGGAGAGCTTTTCAGTGGGGGTAGAACCACAAGAGCCTTGGATGCAAAGGAGTCAGAGATGGAAAGCCCTTGGTCGGTGCTTCCGCTGGGGTTCCTGCAGGCCTTGCTGCTAACTGTCTCGGGCATGGGCCACTCTTCCATGCACCAGATAAATTCCTTGATTTGCAGGCTTTTTTTTTCTCCGTGCAAGTATGTGGGAAAGCAGAGTTTGTTAGGCTCTCGGGAAGCAGGGCTGGGGCCCTGGGAAGGGCTGTTCCAGTTCTTCTCAGAGCTCCAGCTCTTCTGGGCGCTCAACTCGGCCTCAGCACCCGCCTCCAGTTTGGCAGCCTCTGAGAGGGACCGGGACTCCGGACTCCCTTGAGAAAGACTCACACAGAACAAGCAGTTGTTGCTGCCATTGGTGCCTTCTCCGACCCTCCCCCTTCTCACTTTCTTCTTTGACCAGATGCAGGCAGTTGGTGAGGTCCTTCCCCAGCCGTGGACCTGCAGAGAAAGTAGCACGTCATCCTTAAGCCAGCTGTGCCAGGCCCTGCTTCCCCCATCTTGGTCACACCCCTATTCTAGCGGTCTTACTTGAGCCACGTTTGTTTTTTTCTTAAAATTGACATATCTTGTACTCACAGGAGGAAATATGGAGACAAAGTGTGGAGCAGAGACTCAACGAAAGGCCATCTAGAGACTGCCCCACCTGCCACCAAACCCAGACATTATTGTGGATGCCGGGAAGTGCTTGCTGATGGAAGCCTGATAAGCTGTCTCCTGAGAGCTCTGCCAGAGCCTGGCAAATACAGAGGCAGATGCTCACAGCCAACCACTGGACTGAGCATTGAGGGTCCTGGATGGAGGAGTTGGAGAAGGGACTGATGGAGCTGAGGGGGTTTTGCAGCCCCATGGAGGGAGCAACAGTGTCCACTGGCCAGACCCCCCCTGGAGCTCCTGGGGACAGGACCACCAACCAAAAAATACACATGGAGGGACCCATGGTGCTGGCCACATATGTGGCAGAGGAGGGCCTTGTTGGCCATCAGTGGGAGGAGAGGCCCTTGGGTCTGAGGGTGTTCCATGCCCAAGTATAGGGGAATGTCAGAGAGGGAAGACAGGAGTGGGTAGGTGGGTGGGGGAGCACCCTCATAGAGGCAGGGGAGGGGGGATGGGATAGGGGGTTTCTGAATGGGAGACCCGTAAAATAAACTTTTAAAAAGTAAAAATAAAATAAAAATATTGACATATCTTAAACACACGCACACACATGCATACACGCACGAGCACACACACGCACGCACGCACGGTCTTATCATGTAGCCTAGCAGCCATAAACTCCTGCCTCTGCTTCTGAAACTCTAAACCTTCTAAAAATCAAAACCCTCAAGCTTTGCTATTTCAGCACAAGCAACTATATTACAGCAGTCTATGTTAATCCCAGGCACAAGCAGGAGCTGTTAACTAATACCCTGGGCAATGGCACCTGTGTCAAGGCACTGGAGTACTGACTACAGCTTCCTTTGGGCACAATTCAGTTCAGCAACACAGACCTAAACTGTCCATTACTGTCCAAGGGTTTCTTGTACTGTGAGTCAGTTTCCTGAGCACAGGTCAGACTGTTCAGAAAGGATAGAGGGGCAATGAGGAGCAGAGCAGTCCTGAAAACCCAGGACCCCTGAGTGCAGCTATGCCCACCTACTTCTGAAGCCTCCTGGCTGAAGCTGCCTACTAAAAGAAAACAAAACAAAACAAACCCCACAGGACTATATAGGGATCACACTCTGAAACTCAGATAGAGCAATCTGTATTTTTGGTGTGTAACCTGGAAAGCCCACATTTAATCTTTAACTTGACAGAGTCTCCTTGTTACTTTAACTGTTCAGTGTGTGTGTGCATTCACACAGCCATGTATGATCTCTGAGTGGACGAGCATGCCATGGTGTGAGTGTGAAGGTCAGAGATAATTCTGTGGAGTCAGTTCTCTCCTTCCTCCTGTGCGTGGTCTCTAGGACTTGCACTGCAGGCGTCCCTACAGGCTGAGCTAACTTGCTGGCCCACAGTTCAACCAACTAAGTCACAAGCCCCACATTCCTTATGAAATTGTGCTAGTGAGCGAGGCACCTGCCTTAGAGTTTTAAATGTTGGCTTCCACTCCTGGCTCTGAGAAACCAGAGGCTCTAGAGAGCCTGTGGGTCTCTCAGGAGCTTTCCAGCCTCTGAGCACAGTTACTGGTCAGTGATCTCTGGGTACCACATTTCACCTCTGGCTGCTCAGCAGCCTCAATCCCAGCACAAGGCCCCAGATGGCTATGGAGATGCTGACAGAACATCTACGGATACCCATGAGCACACACTGTGCCACTGTTTCCAAGGCGCCTACGATCACTACGACATTTTCGGTAACATAAACTACTTTGGGAAAAGCCCTGTAGTAGATACTGAGGTGAGAAAGACCCAAGAAGGCAGGCACTCACAGCTTCCTCCCACCCAGTGCTGATGGCAAACTCGCTGGCCCTCCCATCCTCTTCCAGTGTGAGATCGCTGATATTAAGAAGGCAGCAGACATGACTCCTTTCACTTCTCTTGTCTGGACAGTGTAGAGTCGGCACCGTCTCTTCTGAATCTTCAATTTTCTTGTTTTCTTTATTTTCTAATAAAGTCTCACTTTCCACACAGAGATCCATTACTGGGGTGATTGCTTATGGTTTTTAACATCTTCTTCCTGCAAAGTTCAATTAAACTTGGTTTTAACATTATTTTTTTAATCAAATCAGTAGCTCAAGTGAAATATTTTAATATATTCAAGAAAGACTGAGAATAAACATTTCAAAATTACCCATTTATAACTGCTGACCAAAAAAGATATGGCTAATTTTAGTTAAAAACTAATGGATTTTTTTTTAACGTGTGTGTGTGTGTGTGTGTGTGTGTGTGTGTGTGTGTGTGAGAGAGAGTGAGTGCGCACGTGCACACGATAGCAAAGGGGAGTGGAGGGACATGCCACAACACTTTAATAGAAATCAGAGGACAACAGATCTGTAGTTCTGTCCTTTAATCCCCCCCACACACACACACACACACACTAGGGATTGAACTCAGGTTTGTGAGGAAAGTGCATGTATCTGCTGAGTCATCCACCAGCCTAAGACTACTGAATTTAACAAAGACCAAAGGAACGAAGATAACAGGAAGATACTAGCATTAGCTCTATCTCTGGCTACTGTTACAGAGTTCACAAGGGATGTAGGTCTAACAAATGGCATGATGCTGACATCAGGAGAAGAGTGGGTCCACACTTGTTCTCAGAACTCTCAGAGTTGCCAGGGGTCACGAGCTTCCAAGGAAGCTGGTTAGTTACTCTCTTTCCACACCTGCTGGCTCCATCTGCGCCCCCAGGATAAGCTCTATTTCCTCCAAACAAAGCAAAGCAGCGAGGGTTGGCAGAGATGTGGGGAGATCACAGCCTCGTCCCCCTTCTCAACCCCCCCTACCCCCCACCCCTGGTGGGGATGAACTGGAATTACTTAGAAAGCAGCACCTTGCTAACACATAATGAGGTGAAACAAGACTGTCACAGAACCCGATAATTCTGCTCTGAGTTCTACACTTAGAAACTGATCCTCACACCTCTGCCACGGTCTGGACATAGAGTAAGTTCTGGGAAGGGCTTACGGTGGGACTGCTGACTGACGGATGAAGCATGGGTTGGTTTTCAACAAGGTCTTCCTGCATTGCCAGACTGGATCCAGTTTCCTGTCTTAGTCACCAAGTGGCTGGGATTTTAGATGTGGGCCACCACTTATAGCTAAGTGTTGATACATGTATATGTATTGTTTGGGGTAACTATATATGTTCTACCTTTATATGGTTTGGGGGATTGAACTCAGGTCACTAGGGAGACAAGTGCCTTTACGGGCTGAGCCATCTCGATGACCTGAGGTATGGTATTTTTTAAACCCTGGGTCACTCTGAAGATCCACCAAGCTTGGTGAACTGCTGCTTTAGGAAAGCTCTTTCTTCCCAATATAGAAGCAATACTGGTTTCTGCACACCAGCAACACTTCTAGTCCTGCACACAGAGCAAGACTTTGCAAGGGGAAGTACATACACACAGGCTATGCCTGTGGAACCGGAAAACGCCCAGATCTGCATCACAAAGTGGCCTATCAGGACAGAAAGAGTAATGGATCCTATCATCTCCACAGTTCACAATCCCACCAAAGCCACCTACTCTCTTACAGAGTAGCCCTTTACAGCTGTGTGTGTGTCCTGAGAAGAATCTGAAGGTGTTTGTACAGACTGATAGTGAGGACCCGAAAAGGATAAAGGATGCAGTTTGGGGTGAGCCCCATGCTGCAGGACACACTGGACCCCACGGTGGTCTAAGAAGATGGTTCAGCTGCATTCCACTACACTGCGGCAAAGGAAATTCAGTGTTTGTTTATAAACAACATTTTTTATATGTACTTTACCCATGACCTGCACTGACTCCTTCAATGTCAGGGGAACTAGTCAAAGTTTGGTCAGATCACTGCATAGCAATTCATTATATGTCACTTGAGAACACTGAGGTTCCTGAGGTAGAAACTAATGTTCCACTAGAAAGAGAATGTGGCTGCTCTATTCCTAATTTAAAAAAAAAAAAAAAAATCAGGGCCAGTGAGATGACTTGGCAAGTAAAAGCTCTCAAAGTACAAACCTGATGACCCAAGGGCAATACCTACAAGCCACATAATTTAATTTTTTAAAAAAAGAAAGAATAAAGAAAAAGAGAGAGAGAGAGAGAGAGAGAGAGAGAGAGACACTGAGCTGGATCTGAAACTTCTCCCACATTCCCTGTGTAATGGAAGGCACTGACAGTAGAACCTTCTAAAAGCTTGTTAATCAACTTAGCCTAGAATACACTGCACAACAGAAAAAAATAGGAGGTGGATGGAGAAAACCAACTCCAGAGAGCTGTCTCGTGCCCTCCACACACAAGCCTGGGCACAGTCATGTGACACATGTATGCTAACATATAAACACTAAACACTAATAATCTTTTTTTTTTTCTTTTTGGTTTTTTTGAGACAGGGTTTCTCTGTGTAGCCCTGGCTGTCCTGGAACTCACTCTGTAGACCAGGCTGGCCTCGAACTCAGAAATCCGCCTGCCTCTGCCTCCCAAGTGCTGGGATTAAAGGCGTGCGCCACCACTGCCCAGCAATAATTTTTTTTATTATTTTAAGTACGTGTGTATGTGTACGTGTGTGTGTGTGTATGGGGGGAGGGATTTGCATGTGCTGTGCTGTGCCCATGGAGGCCAGAGACATTGGCGCTCTGGGAACTGGAGTGACAGGCAGTTATAAGGTACCTGACAGGGACACTAGGAACCAAACTTGAGTCCTCAGCAAGAGCAGCTGGTGCTCTCCTTTCTAGCCTCAAAATTAAAAATGAGTCAGTTAGTTCATGGCTTCAATTTTAAGTTTCCTCCTGTAAATATACCTTCAAATTCTGCTACATCTAATACACATTAACAGTTAACACAAACATCAACTAGAGCTGGCTATGAGAGCGCATGTCTGCCATCCCATCATGGGAGGTTGAGGCAGGAGGCATTCAAGGCCTGTCTCAATCTTCCCTCATCACCCTCCCCCTGCCTCCACTTCCAAAAATAAAAATAAAATCACCAAAACCAGAGATGTGTGGTTTCATCTTTTTGTTTTGTTTTGGCTTTTCTTTTTAAGATTTGTTTGTTTGTTTGCTTATTATTTGGAGGACTGGAGAAATTCTTCAGCAGTTAAGAACAATTTGCTGCTCTTGCAGAGGACCCAGGTTCAGTTCCCAGCACCCATATGGCAATTCACAATTGTCCGTAACTCCAGTTCCAGAGAATCTGATTCCCTCTTGGCTTCTGCAGCACCGCATAGATGTGGTACACATACACACACACAGGTGAACACTTATATTCGTAAAATAAAAACAAAATTGCATTAGGTTTATTTGTGTTGTGTATATGGGTGTTTTCCCAAATGTACATACGTACATTCCATGTGTGCCTCATGCTTCAGAGACCAGAAGAGAACACTGGACTGGAGTTATAGACAATTGAGAGCCACCATGGAGCTGCTGGGAATCAAATCTGGGTTCTTTGCAAAACAAGTGCTCTTAACCACTGAGCTGTCTCTCCAGCCGCTCTAATGTGTTTTTGAGACAGAGTTGGCTTTAAACGTGGAGCAATCCTTCTGCCTCTGCTTCTTAAGTGCTGGGATTAAGCCAAGCACTTCAATGCCTAGCTTGTGATTTCTCACAAATTATATACAGATTTACTGTTCTGTTAGAATGCAGGAGTCTGCATTGCTACCTTCCTTTCCTTTCCTTTTTTTTTTTTTTGGTTTTTCCAGACAGGGTTTCTCTGTGTAGCCCTGGCTGTCCTGGAACTCACTCGGTAGACCAGGCTGGCCTTGAACTCAGAAATCCGCCTGCCTCTTGCCTCCCAAGTGCTGGGATTACAGGCATGTGCCACTACTGCCCGGCTTCTTCCTTTCCTTTTTAAAAAAAAAAAATTTATGTGTATGGATGTTTTGCCAGCATGTATGTGTACTGCATGCATGTCCTGTATGCTAAGAGACCAGAGAAGAGCATTGGATCCCCTGAACGAGAGTTAGTCATTAGCTACCATGTAGGTGCTGGGTATTGAACCTGGGCCCTCTGCAAGGGCAGCCAGTGCTCTTAACTCCTTGGCTATCTTTCCAGCCCATATTTTTCCATTTTTTAACTCATGTTTTTATACAAGGTCTCATGTAGCACAGCCTAGTCCTGAACTCATTATGTAGTGAATTCCTGAATTCCTGATCCTCCTCCCTCTACTTCCTGAGTGCTATGATCACAGAAAATCCAGGCCTTTAAACCCACAAGCCTAGGATGTCACAATTAAACTATGTGTGTCTGTTGACTCATGGACAGGTGTGCACATAGTGTGGACATCAGGTGGCCTGCTCTCTTACTCACCTGCCTTATTCCCTTGAGACAGTCTCTCAGTGAGCCTGAAGCTTACCATTTTCAGGTTAGGCTGCCTGGCTAACAAGCCCAAGCATTTCTTCTAGAATGGGCTTGAGAAGATGGCTCTGTCATACAGTGCTTGCCATACAAGCAAAGAAAACAGATCCCCAGCACCCACATAAAAAGCCAACTGCTGTGATGTATGCCGTTAATTCCAGTGCTGGGAAGTAGAGACAGGAGGATTCCTGGGGCTTGCTGGCTAGTCAGTCTAGCCAAAATCAGAGAAGTCTGGGTTCAGTGAGAAAACATGTCTCAAAAAATAAGACTTACATGCAAACAACACACACACACACACACACAAAATTAAAGGAAAAACAGGGGGGAAGAGATATAGTTGCACATATAGAGCACCTGAACAGCACATAGAGAGCACTGGGTTCCACCCCCAGCAACCAGGCACAAGGAAGGTGGATTAGAAATTTAAGGTCATTCTTGACTACCTAACAAGCTCAAGGTTAGCCTGGGGTACTAAGACCCTGCCTAGAAAAAAAAAAAAGTGTTCATTCCTATTCTGCTTACCAACTACATACAAGCAGAGGCTACCTAAATGGGTTGAGGAGCGACTACTGCAAGAAAAGTTCTGTTGTTGATTGATAATGTCTGCCACAAAAATAAAGAGGTAGTGTACATGTTTGCCTTTGTCAATGCAGTAGGAATACAGGATTCCGGCATCTAACTGACTCATCCCTAATCTATCAGCAAACATGGAAAGCAAGTTGACTGGCAAGAAGCCGAAGCCCAGGATATTGAGGCAAAAAGCACAAGCTACTGATGTCCTAGGGAGGCTGGTTCCTGAAACCTCCTTATCTACCTTGCCACAGCGTCTTACTGTCCTATACCTCATCTTACTAAAAGTGATCGCTTCAAGAGACTGTAGTAGCTGCTACCAGGATTCAGAATCGAGGTATTGATGGCTCATGCCTCAACAGCCTCAGGAGGTTGAGGCAGGAGTATACCAGGTTCCAAATCAGTCTGGGCTACATAGCGAGACTTCTCAAACAGACAAACTAAATAAAACAAAAACATCTCCCCATACTAATCAGCTGTGGCATAGACTTATATACCTACAGGCACAGCGGCCATGATGAAGCACTCCTTGAATTCTTCTGGCGGGTAGGGCTTGTGCCATTTCTATTCCAACCTCTTCCAACTCTTGTCTTTTTTTCATTTTTGCCTAGGGTCTAGATTTTTGTTTTTAACGGGGTCGCATTTTGCCCTTTTTCGGCTCTCGGAATTCACTAAGTGCTGAGTCCTGAAAAGATGGCCTTCTGAGGGCTCCCAAGGCTAACAGCAGACAGAATCCTGGCGCCCAGTCCTTCCTGTCTGGTTCCTCCCTTCTACTGGTAGTCCCTGCACACTCCTTCATGCCGCAGAACAGCCTCTGGCTCCTCTCCTCCTTCCCAGAGGCTCCGACCCAGCTCCAAGCTGAGAGTTAAGGGCTGCACCAAGCTCCTCCCATTGAAACTTCGACCACCCCCCCCACAGACCACGCCCATCAAACGGCTCCTCCCCGAGGCCCCGCCCAATCCAGGTTCTCCCAGGGCCATACCCCCATCTTCGTCTTGCTTACCCGCCCTGAAGGTTGCTTCCTTCCGCGGCTCTGCCGCCCGTGAAGTGTCTAGGGAGTGTTCCCGGGGTGAGGACGTGGCCACAGCCACTTAGACGCTCCTACGGGGCCGCGAGGCAAGGAAGGTCGGGAGCGGCTAGTCGCGGCCCGCGGGAGCCGGACTGTTGCCCTGGGTTACGGCCGCGTCGGAGGCGGGCCTAGGTGCAGGTATGACGGAAGTGACGTAACGCCGCAACAAAACTGCTCAAGGGCGGTGGCTCTCTGAGGGCGGGGCTAAGGAGCTTTCCCGTGGCGCCGTGCGTGGTTGCTTCCCCCGTGACCCATTGCTCGCTGCCTCTTGCGGGCCCTCGGGTGGTTTCAGGCGTCTGGCCAGCAACGCCTCTGCGCTGCGGCCCACGTGCTGCCGGGCTCTTCAAATTGTCGACTTTGAGCTACCGAGTTACTCTGGGAACAGCCTTTTGCCTTCTAGAAGGAACGCCTCAGATGCTAGGCAGTGTCTGTAGATTTGGCCACTAATTCCTTTGGGCAGAATCGTCCCTTCCATATTGAGATCCCTCCGGTGTGCTAGTGGAATGCAGGCGTAGAACTTCGTGGGATGACTCATTTCTGGTTTGCATATTGTTGAGACAGGGTCTCCCTTGTTTTGTAGCCTTGTGTGGCCTCGAACTCATGGCAACCCCCCTTCCTCAGTGTCCTAAATCAACATTGAGAGGATTGAGAGCTTGGGCTTCCACACCTGTTGATATGAAGGCTTTCTTGGTTTGTTCTTTTTGGTGCTGCCTATTTTACTGGGGCAGAAGCAGCAAAGTTTCTTGCAATGGGGCCCCCCACTTCTCCACCATGCTGCCCTTGGTGCCTTTGAGCACTGAAAAACACATCCTAGGCTCGGAACCTATGCTTGAAGTCGGGCATTGGGTCTAGAAAGTAATAGGAAAACAAGTCTCCAAAAGCACGGTGAGTCAAAGGCATTTGGGAAAATAGCTAAGAATTACTACTTTTTACATTTAGAGCATTAATATATATTAGCATATATACAATCTATATCTAGATTTATAGCATTAACGGCCTCTAAAGATGTGATGTGTGACACATGAAGTTGAATCAAAGTCCTCTTCTAGAATATGACTACTTGTTAAGATATTTCCCTATACATATACATACATATATGTATACATATATATATATATGGGAGAAATACTTTAACAAACATAGGATACATATTGTAATACATATCGCTATCCCAGTGTATTTCAAAACAGAATAGTATGACACATATTTCTAAAATTTTATCTATATGTATTTTTAGACTTATGTGTATGAGTCTTCTGCCTGTGTATATGTATGTACACCATGTTTGTGCCGGGCAGTAATAAAGACACACTCTTTTGTTGTTTTCTAGGTTCACATGCTAGAAAGGGAATCCATCACCGAGATTTATCTCCATTCCTCAGTGTTTTGAGGTAGGGTTTCACTATGCTGTCTGGTCTGGCCTCCAAGTCAACATCTTTCCTCTGTCTCTGAGTTCCGGAATTACAAGCATGTGCCCCGAGACCTGGCCCCTCAACCATGATCTTTACAACCGAAGGTAGGCAAAAGTCTTTTAAACAGCCACAGAAAAGCTCAGAAATCGGGAGGGGTTGGGGGTGGGGTGGGAGGGAATCAAAATTTCCAATGTGTAGAGGCAGTCTGCTGTTCTGAAGCACTGGTCTTTTTCATACTGTGTGAGGTGCCCTCTAGTGGTTCTACTAAGACCCAACACAGTCAACCACAGAACTACCTCCAAGGTGTTTTTTGTGGAGTTTGGTCGTTGTTTTGTTTTTTAAGTTAATGCCTTCTGAACAATCTACTTTTTTTAAACTTTTTTTTTTAAGTGTATTGGTATTTTGACTGAATGTATGTTGGTGCACCACTTCCATGCCTGGTGCCCATGGAGGTTAAGAGAGAGATTGGGTACTTTGGAACTGGCGTTAGAGGCATTCAGAAGCATCCTGTAGATTCTGGGAATTGAACCCAAGTCTTTTGGAAGAGCAGCCACTGAGCCATCTCTCCAACCCCCCTACTATATATCTGAGGTTTTATTCCTTTGAAAACATTCAAAGATGTTAAGAAAAGACAGAGACTAAAGCAAAAAGCAAACCGGCAAAGAAAGCATCCTTCCAGAGCTTAAAATCCTGCCAGGTGTGGTGGTGCGTGCCTTTAATCCAGCCCTTGAAAGATGAAGGCAGGAAACTCTGGAGTCAAGGTCCTTGGCCACACCCTCCAGCTCAGCCTGGGCTTCATGAGAGCCAGGTTAAAGCAGTTATTAAGTGTAGAATTGCATGCTGTAGCCAGAGGGACTATGATAGAGCACCCTTGGGAGGGTGGGGGAATTCACCCATGGTTGTGGTTTGGTTTGGTAGTGGTGGAATTTGTCTATGTTTTTATTTGAGCTTGTCTGAGCCCAGGCTGGCCATGGGATCTGTAGCTAAATGATGACCTTGGACCTTGAACTCCTGGCCCCCCTGGTCTCCATGTTCAAGTGTTGGGAGCCACCAAGCTTGTTATACGTATTTGTGTACATAATCCTCCCACCCCCAATGCCCAGTCAGCACTTTTACAGTTATTAGAGAATATGCCATCTCAGCTTTCTGAGACTCCATTCGGCAGTAAGTATACTTGAGTTGTAAAGAACAGTTATCAAGCCAGTGTCAGGAGGCTCTGGTGTCTATGGCCACTAAACGGAAACCTGAACACGATGTAAGTTCTGACACACTGTGTGCACTGCTGACCAGTTGTCACCTGTCCCCTCTCTAAGTGAGCAATGATGAGAAATGAAGATGATTCCATTCTCTCTTTTATTAGCACAGGGGAGAGAGTGAATGTGGTATCCCACTATTGCCTTTGGGGAAAACACAGGGTCAATGGACACTGAGAACAGTGGGTAAAACCTAGACCTGAGCATGCGCACCTTATGTGCTTGTGTGATACCTACAGAGGTCAGAAGGCATCAGATCCCCTGGAACTGGAGTTAGGGATGGTTGTGAGCTACCATATGGGTGCTGGGAACTGAACTCCCAGGTTGTCCAAGTCCTCCTAACCACTGACCCCTCTAGCCCCTGGCCTGATTTTTTTTCTTTAATAGTCTCAGATGATTAGGCAGGGTACATTAAGTGGTATCCCTAGCAGCAGACACAGTAACTTCCCATAATTACAGTTAACCTTTCTAAAAGTAGCAGTCACGAAGCGAAACGTTAATATCCAAATAAAAACCATGATGAACAAAGAGGATGAATGTTTTATTTGTTTCTCACGGTCTTCACGGTGGGAAAACAGCCAACACAGCACATGGCCAAACAAAGACAGTACCCTTCTGTATCTGACACTGTACATCACTTCCTTGCATTCCAGGCATTTCCACTAAGAAAACACTAAGTCTCTGACCAAAATCCAGTGGTGGATATGGGGAAGTTACAAAATGATGCAAGATACACCACTGTTATCATGAATTATGAAATTCTTATAACCAGTAGGTAGGGTCTCACCATGTAGCTGTGACTGGTCTGGAACTTGTTATGTGGACCAACCTTGAATTAACATCTGCCTGTAGAGTGCTGGGATTAAATGGTGGTCCACCACCAAACCCAGCTTCATAACCATTTTTCACACAGATGATCTTAAGAATTCTAAACACCAGAGCTTAACCCCTAGTCTAAATACTTAGTATGGTGATTATCAAAAATCTGTACACTGTGTTTATCTGCATCCATTAGGAAATTGAGGGGTGGGTCTTTAGCACTGTCCAGAATGGTCTCTTTCCATCAGTATTGCTAAAAGTTATTTCAAGTCCTCTGTTCTCCACTAGTTTAAGACAAGCATGCTGGAGCAGGGTCTAAGTGGAGGGGTGCCATGGTCACTCCTCAATGGACTTCACGTATTTCTCATATGCTTCTTCACTCATTAATTCATCCAGCTCAGAAGGGTCACTCAGTGTCATCTTGATCAGCCAACCTGTACCCAAAACAAAACCTCAGTTCAAATTGCCTTTTCGAAAGTCAAATTCATTCAAAATGTAAAAAAATTTTTTTAGACACTAAACACCGAAAGCTGTTTATTACTCGCAAACACATAAAGCCACAAACATGCATTGCAGAGATCTAGTTTCAACCTTGACTTTCCTGTAATAAATGGAACAGGCTGTACTAGCAAAGTGAATAATCAAGTGGTGATAATGTCTGGTTTGCTTAGATTGCATCAGAAACAGACATTTTCCTCTAATATCAACAGCAACAGAAAGGGCTCATCAGAAATCCCCCAAACCTGCCTTTGGCTACAAATTAAAAAGGTTGCATGTCCTAGGCCCAGATACTTCATTTCCATAATCAAATGCTGCTTATTTATTTCTAAAATGGACTGCAAATGTGTGGTGAATATCTTTATATGACACAGTAATCAACTTGAGAGTTGAGAAAAGAGTTCAGACAAAACTTAAGGAATAATTAAATATTATGCCAGATAAATTTGTGAGGTTTAAGTGATACTTGGAATCCATGTCACAGTGCTGACGACTGAGGTGCATAAACAGACGAGAGACTGTCAAAACGCCCAAGAGCTATATGCCACTGGAAAAACCCATCCTTTTGACTCTTCAACAAGGGGTTATTGTCTTGAATAGCGCTCCTTGCCTTTTGTCTCAGTTCAGTCATGGCTAGAAGAGAGCTGTCTAGTGCTCACACACTTTTAGACATAAAGAGTGGCAAAGATCTAGCAGCAAAATAGGTAAAGGGATGCATTAGCTGGGGCTGAGTGGAAAGGGATCACACACAGCTAAGAATCTGCAAGTATTGTCTTCATCCTCTTTTTTTTTTTTTTTTAATACTTTATTTACATTTCAAATGTTTCAAAATGTAACATTTTAAGTCCCTCAAATTAATACAGTGCCCTCACTTAAGTGATGCTGTTACTCTAACACCCATCCATTCTTTCTTCAATAAATTTAGCCCTAAGACATTAGTGGGCTGGAGTAACATGGCCCAGTTTTAAGAGAGCAAGCATTCTGCTATAGCACAGGATCCAAGCCTGGTTCTGAGCACTGATATCAGGTGGCTCACAACCCGTAACTCCAGCTCCAGGGAATTCACTGTCCTCCTCGAGCCTCTAAGGGCACCCACACTCAAATATCCCTACAGAGAAACAAAGACATTTTTTTCTTGTTTTCATTTTTCAAGACAGGGTTCCTCTGTTTAACAGTCCCGGCCATCCTGGAGCTCATTTTTGTTAACGAGTCTGGCCTTGACATCAGCATGCCTCTGCCTCCTACAGAGGGGCAGTGGGATTAAAGGTATGCACCACCATGCCTGGCTCAAATAACTTTTCTTAATTAAAATATTTTAAAATAAAACCTTGGGGGGAGAGATGATGGCTAGGCAGTTAAGAGCACCTGCACATACATGTTTTTTTAAAGGCATACCAAATATTAACTATTAGAGCTAATGTCAGTAGGAAGACTGAAAGCCAGGCATGGTGGTGTACATCTTTAATCCCAGCACTTGGGAGGCAGAAGCAGGAGGATCTCTGTGAGTTTAAGACCAGCAAGATCTATATATAGAGACCCTGTCTCAAGCCATCCAACCCAAAAGAAAGTCTGAAGGGCAAGGCAGCAGGCCAAAGAGAACCGCAACCAAATCTTAATATTGCCACTTATTGGTTATATGCCCCCGTTAACACTTTTGAGGTTGTTCAATCATCAATAACATGGAGAAAACTGCTGTAGGCATACTTGACTGAGTTACTTTACTGTAGGAATGAAATTCTGAGTAATAACTCACCATCTTCATAACAGGATTTGTTGACGAGCCCTGGGTTTTCTGCAAGTGCTTCATTAACTTCAGTTACCTCCCCTGACAGAGGAGAGTAGAGTTCACTGGCAGCCTTCACGCTCTCTAAAGCTCCAAACTCCTCTAAAAGGAAGCAGTGAAAGAAAATAGTTAGCATCAAGTCAGTGACTTAAAAACACAAAATGTGTCTAGGAGTGGTGGTGTACACTTTTAGTCCCAACACTTGAGACAGAGGCAGGAGGATCTCTAAGTTTGCAGCTAGCCTGGTCTATATAGGGTGAGTTCCAGACTGGCCTGGGACACATAGTGAGACCCCGTCTAAACAAAAAAGGCAAAAACAAAAACAGGAAATACAGTAAGTAATGTAGCTCAGTGGACAGAGCATTTGCCCAGCATACATGCACCTTAGGTTCAATACCCAGCACTGCATAAACTGGGTGTGGTAGTGACATCCTGTAATCACAGTTCTGGGGAGACAGAGGCAGGGGAATCAGTTCAAGGTCATCCTGAGCTACACAGGGAGTTAAGAGGCTAGCCTGAGCTAAAGAAGATCCTGTCTCAAAATAAACACCCCAAACCAAAAAACGTTCTTTTAAAAACTCTCTTGAGATGGTTCATTAGTAAAGATGCTTGTTGCTAAGCCTGATGACCTGAGTTCAGTCCCCAGGACCAAGGTACAAGGAGACGCATCTCCTGCAAGTTAGCCTCCTGACGTCCCCTCAAAACAAATAGTGTTATAAAACAATTTAAGGACAAACTATAAAAAAGTGGTGACCTCCTATTCAGTCATGCTAACAAATTCTGAATGTCTTTATTTATAGTCAAAGTTCTGTTGGGTCTGTACAAGAAAGGCATAAATCGCCTCAACCAAGTGAACATACATACTCTGCACATTGTGAATGGCAGTGTCTGAACACCAGTGTGCGGATGTTCAGTAAAACATAATTCTTTCAATTTACTAGCCATGCATGCTGTTACCTACCCTGGCCTCTGAAGGAGCTCTAAACCGCGTGTACATAGGACATCACCCAAGGGACTTTGTAGTCCCTTGGTAAGGCTAAAAGAACTGTGCCAGGAAGCCAGGCAGTGGTGGCGCACGCCTTTAATCCCAGCACTTGGGAGGCAAGGCAGGTGGATTTCTGAGTTCGAGGCCAGCCTGGTCTACAGAGTAAGTTCCAGGACAGCCAGGGCCACACAGAGAAACCCTGGCTTAAAAAAAAAAAAACAAACAACAACAACCAAAAACAACAACAACAAAAAACTGTGCCAAGATTTGAACTGCAGCCCACCCCAGGGAGCCTGGATCTTAAGAGTGAGCAAAGATCACCTAGTAAAATGAAAGCCAAGTGTCTTCCTGCTTACTCTTGTGATAAGACACCATGACAAAGTAACTTACTTAAAGGAAGCATTTAACTGGGCCTTGCTTACAGGGCTAGTCTCCTGTAGTCATGGTGGGGAGGCATGCAGGCTGGCATGGGGTTGAACCAGTAGCTGAGAGCTCACATCTATCTGATCAACGAATTGTACATCCAGAGGGAAGCCTGGGCCTGGGGTGAGCTTTTGAACCCTTGAAGCCCAATGACACACATTCTCTAAAAAGGCCACACTTGCCAGTCCTACACAGCTCTAACTGGGGAGCAAGCATTTAAACGTATGAGCTTATGGGAGCCACTGTTGTTCATACCATACCAAGCCTACATCTTAAGAGCCAGGCATCTGATCCCTGAACTAGGGAGCAGAGGCAGGGGAATCTCCATAAGTTGGAAGCCAGGCAGGACTACAGAGTGAGACCTTGGGTATTTTTGGTCTGTTTATTATTCTTTCAATTCATTTTTTAAATTTATAATTATTTTTATGTATATGGGTGTTTTGCCTACATTTATGCATGGATTCTGTGGGTATGTGCTGACACCCTCAGAGGCCAGAGAGGGTATCAGATGCCCTGGAGCTGGAGATACAGATTGTTGTTGTTGAGCCACCACATGGGTGCTGGGAATCAAACTAGTTCCTTTGGAAGAGCTGTTGGTGCTCTTAACCACTGGACTATCACTCCAGCCCAGAGACCCTGTTTTCCTGTTTTTATTTTATTCTGTAAAAAAGGTACCTGCTGCCAAGTCTGGTGACCTAAATTCAATCCCTAGACCTACAGAGTGGTAGGGGATAACTAACTGCCCCAAATTGTCCTCTGACCTCTATATATGCACCATGGCATATGCAAGACAGACAGACAGACAGACAGACACACACACACACACACACACAGAGGTGGTAGTGATGCATACCTTTAATTCCAGCAGATGGATCTCTGTTCCAGGCCAGCCTGGTCTACATATCTACATAGTGAGTTCCAGGATTACCATGACTACACAGAGAAACCTTGTCTCAAAAAAAACCCAAAAAAACAAAAACCAGAAAACAAACAACAACAAACCAACCAACCAAACAAACAAACAAAAAAACAACAAAAACCACCAACAACAACAACACCCCCCCCCCCCCCCCCCCCCCCCCAAATCAAGAAGGGGTAGGGAGTTCAGTACTGACTCAGTACAAGGCTTGCTTTGGGCACAAGGACCCAAATTCAGTCTACAGAGCCCATATTCCAAAAGAAACTTGGAAAACCTCACATGAGATAAAAGTGGGTACATATGGGAGAGTCTATTAAAGATACTTAGAAATCAAGACATCCAAGCTGAGCAGTACTATCTTATACATGTCAAGGAATTCATGGTCAATTCTGTCATTTTGCTGAAGTCACATGACTGGTAAACTGTGAGGTCTTAAAAACCAGGTTCTGGGCTGTGGAATACCTGTTGCTTTTACAGAAGACTGTGTTCAGCTCTCAGGTCCCAAACTGCCTGTCACTCCAGCAGGTCCCATACCCTTCTGAAGCCTGTGCAAGCACTGCACCAGGCACACACATGGTGTACGTGCACCATGCAGGCAAACACTCATATACATTAAAATAAAAATAAATCTTTCCCCCCCCACATACAAAACAAAACATAGGCTTGCTTTTATGTTTGTTGGATTCTCTTTGCTATATGCAAAGGAAGGCAGATTTGAACTTTTACTTTTGCAAGCGCTGGAGATAGAACCCAGGGTACATATGCATATGCATGCTAGCAAACACACTTGACCACCGAGCGACACCACCGGCTCCCTTTACAACCATAAACCACAATATTCTTTTTTGTGGGTGAGGATAGTGTTGACAGCCTTCCTTCTACCCCCTGACTTTTGTTATAAAGTAGATATTCTCTGTGCTCACAACTGTGACAGCTAGGTGTGTCAATATAAATAACCCAGAGCTCGATGGGGAACTGTAAGAAAGAGCTCCCTGAGACATTACTTCTCCAGAGACGGTGACAGCCTTCTTCAGCCTCAGCACACACCGAAGGAGAAAGCTGAGTAAAGAACTGAGGTCCTCAGTGGCCCTCTGCGGAACACCCTTTAAGCACTCACCTGTAGACTGCTTGTGTAAGTTAATGAACCAGTAACTGTTACACATTTCTGTTCGAATTGTCTCTTTTCCTGAAATTACTCTAACTGACCCTGAGTGCAAACAAGTTGTCATTCAGGTAAAGACCAGGTCAGAAAACCATGTCATGGCCTATGACATTCCAAAATGGCAAGTACACTCACCTTGTTTTTTCAATTTTGTCCCAACTTCAGGCAGACTACAGTAAACAACATCTCCCAAAGCCTCCTAAAATGTAAAACAACATTAAGATGTCTAAGAAGTTAACCCCAGCGGGGAACAGGAAAGAGACAAGCTATATTTTGTCTATGTATAATGTAGTCTATGTCTTGGCCTATATATTTCACATATGAGGGGCTACATTCTTTGCTTTTCTTTATCCCCTTTTAAATATGTAAAATGGGCCAGGTAGGGTGGGATATCTCTAAAATCCAGTACTTAGGAGACAGATGTCGGAGAGTTGTATGTTCAAAGCCAGCCTCAGCTACATAACAATTCTCCATTGCACAAAAAGATTAAAATTAGATGAGACTTGGTGGGTCACCTATCAGAGGCTAAGGAGGGGAGAACCCAAGTTCAAGACCTAGCGGGGCTATAGAACAAGTTCAAGGCCAGCTAAATCACGGGAGCCAGAGCCTATCTCAAAAGGAAAAGGAAGAAAATGCTAGAGCCTTTCTCCTCAGTGGTGGGGAACCTGCCTCGATGTGTGAGGCCCAGGGGTCACTCCATGCTACTTCAAAATTAATTTAAAACGTTAGCTGTACTGCGGGCATATGTGTTCATGCACTGCATGTACATGTGCAAAAACACATGGAAGTTAGTGGACCACCTACAAGAGTCAGTTCCCACCTGTCACCCTACCATGTGCATCCCAAGGATCAAACTTGGTGATCGTCTTAACTTGGCAAGCTATCTCAGCAGCCATATATGTATTAATTCAAAAGCTGCACTACAAGAAACAGGCCACCAGCCGAATTTGACCTCCAGGCTGGAGTAACCCCAGGCACAAACCACATGCCCCAAACAAGATTACTAGCTGTTCTGAGCACCCTGTGCTTTCCACCTCTGCGGCTTTAGGCCAGGACCCAAACTGCAATGCCTGAAATCCTACCCATTGATTCATCAAGCAGTGGTCCTCATGGAACCTGCCTCCCAGGGCATCACCGTACCAGGTGAGTGGCCCACCTTCCCTCACATGACCCAGGTGGGCTGTATCACATGCATTTTATACTTTGCTGCCACACAGGCCATTCTCCTTGTAGATAACAACCTGTGCTGCGCCCCCCCCCCCCAGGAGGCACACAGCCATGCCACAGAAGGTATCAGAGACCCAGAGACCGAGGATCCATCCAGCATGTCTGAGGAGTTGTGCATTTTCTCCAACATTTCCCTCTCTCTCTCCTGCCTCACTGCACACATGCAGCAGGGTGAGACCCCTGAGCGCTACTGCATGGCTAGGGTTATAGAGAAAGGAAGGGCCGGCTACACAAGGCTTCTCTTTGCATTAGCCACGTTTATCCTTAGCTGGGTTTCCCGTCCTTGATTACATGGGTGCTCGCTGTACCTATAATGGCAATCCCCCCCCCCCCCCCAGCTCTGGAGTTTGCTCTTAACTGCTCAACATGAAATAAGTGTTGACCCAATATAGTTGTTTTTCAAAGAAAGAATCTTCCAGTTTAGCACAATCTGATCTCAAACTCATGGTGCCCTGCCTCTGCCTGAGTATGAGGTAACAGGTTTGTGCCACCATGCCAATCACACTGTCCTTCGTAACACATACACTGGCGCTAACTAATGTACATTCGACCTCTTTTACTTCTGACTTTTCCCTTAGGGTCTTTAGAAGGGCCCAAAGTACTACACCATTTTCATAAGGTGGAGAGAATCGGAACTACTTGAGAGCAGACTGTTACAGCGCACCAAGGCAGTCCAGTACCTGGGCAAAATTGCTGATTCCCACTGTCCCAGTGCCGTCCTCTGCCGCTATCCATTCATGTTTCTCTGTGAATTTACGCACTAAAACACAAGAGCAATATTTCAGAAAACAGCAGCAGCATTTCTTCAAAAGCCCTCCAAACATCATGGCTGTCTAAAGGTTACGACTTCTCCAGGGTTAGTGTCTGACTTAACTGGTACTGCTTCAGTCATCTGATGCTTAGTAGAACAACAAAGTATAAAGATAAAGCACTTTAGAAACACTGTGTAGCCACAGATAGACTACGATGAATGTTGTAAAGATTGGTGTGTATGCAGGTGAGGGCCTGGCCTGGATATATGTATGCACACCACATTCGTGCAGAGTTCATTGAGGCCAGATGCCAGATCTCCAGAAACTGGAATTACCCAAACCTAGGTCTTCTGGAACAGCAACTAGTGCTTTTAACAACCGAGCTATCTTTCCAACCCCAAAGATCATATCTTAAACGGAATCGTCGTACATGTCTGGGCTTATGGTTTTTGTTTGTTTGTTTTTCGAAACAGGTTTTCTCTGTGTAGCCCTGGCTGTCCTGGAACTCACTCTGCAGACCAGGCTGGCCTCGAACTCAGAAATCCGCCTGCCTCTGCCTCCCGGGTGCTGAGATTAAAGACGTGCGCCACCACTGCCCAGCTTGGGCTTATGTGTTTTAACATCAGTCTAAATCACTCAAAACCTTAAGAGCATATTTCCTGAGTTTATTCAATGACTATTCTTTTGAAGACAGGCTTGGGTGATGGGTTTGGGGAGGCAGAATAAAGCCTGCTCGTACAGAAAGAGATGCATGCCAGTACACAGCTGACTCATCTGGAATACAGGGGCTGCGAGGGGAATGTGGCGAGTGTAGCTGGCTAGTTTAGTTTAGCAAATGCCGGTGACCTAGCACTTAGGAGGTGGTAGGATGGAAAGGTATGGCCACCGGGCAGTGGTGGCGCACGCCTTTAATCCCAGCACTCGGGAGGCAGAGGCAGGCAGATTTCTGAGTTCAAGGCCAGCCTGGTCTACAGAGTGAGTTCTAGGACAGCCAGGGCTACATAGAGAAACCCTGTCTCGAAAAACCAAAAAAAAGAGAGAAAAGTTAAGACCATTAAAATGTCTTTAGAGATGGCTCACCAGTTAAGATTTATGTTGCACGTGATCTATTCCCAGCACTCACATGGTGGCTCAGTTATCCTTAACTCCACACCCAGGGGCTCTGACTCCTTGTAGCCTCTACAGGTACTGCATGCACATGATGCACAGACATAAACACGGGCAAAGCACCCATGCATATAAAATACCATTAAGTCAATCTCAAAACACAAGAATCAAGTTTTGGGTTTTTTTTTTTTTTTTTTTTGGTTTTTCGAGTCAGGGTTTCTCTGTATAGCCCTGGCTGTCCTGGAACTCACTCGTAGACCAGGCTGGCCTCGAACTCACAAATCCGCCTGCCTCCGCCTCCGCCTCCGCCTCCGCCTCCGCCTCCGCCTCCGCCTCCCGAGTGCTGGGATTAAAGGCGTGTGCCACCACTGCCCGGACCAAGAATCAAGTTTTGAGGGACTGAGAATGTAGCTCAATAGATAACTTGTCTACCAAGGGGGGCTCTGGATCAATCCCACCAGTGGGGGTTGGGAGATTGATTTACACTGGGCACATTGACCTTAACTGTAATACTGGGTGGAGAGAAAGGGGGATCAATTGAGTCTGAGTTCAAGGGAGCTGGGTTAACACACATAAAAAGATTTGTGGCAGAGAGATGGCTCAGCAGTTAAGAGCGTATGTTGTTCTTGTATAGGACCATCGGAGTGGGTTCCAGCACTCACAGGGTAGCTCACAACTCTCTGTAACTTCAGCCCTCTCTGATCTCTAAGGGCACCAGGCACACACGTGGTGCACAGACATCCGTGCAGCATAAATCTTTTAAGATATGAAAACCAAACCTAAAAAGGGCAATGTGAGTCTTCAGGAAGAGTTCACTAAGGTGACTGCAACTTAGTTCTAAGGACTGAAACAAGCTTCCTATAACAATGATAACTTTGGCAAATTCTTAAAACCCTGCAGTTATTTAAGCCTGTCCTTGAAGAAATGGCCTGGAGCTCAGTGGACGGCTCCTTGTCAAAGCCTTGGCTTCAATTCCCAACCCTGCTAAAAAATAAAGGAAAGGGGATCTGGGTCAAAGATGATGTACAGCTATGTGGCTGTGGTTCTCAACTTTCATTCTCTTACAAGGCTAGAACTCCCTGATACATTACCGATCAACAATCATGTAGTTCAACATCTGACCAAAGAGGCGGACAATTACAAATATTTGACCTGTTTGTGCTATCCTTCATTACCCTGCTAACAGTGAGTGTCGCTGCTCCGGCCTCAGTGTTGGAGCTGTAGTCTGAGCCAGCAGCATTCTGAGTTCATCACACCCAGGGCCACTTCCCCTCAAAGTCCATACTATCCTTTTCGACCAGGAGTGCTACCTAGACTTAGCCACAGATTACAAGTCTCCATTATCCTTTGACCTCACTCAAAAAAGCAGATTAGGTGAATAATTACTTTCTTCCTAATCTTTGAAAAGCACAGTTTGAGGCCTGGGGATGTGGCTTAGTGGGATGGGTGCTTGCCTATCACTGAGGTAGCTCTGGGTTCAGCATAAACTGGGCTTGGTGGTACTCGTCTGTAGTGCCAGCAATGTCGGCAGGATCTAAAGTTGTCCTCCTCAGCTACACAGGAATCTTCCAGCTGAACAAGTGAGATCATGCCTCAGAGAGCAGAAACAAACTGGGTGGTGGTGGTGCATGCCTTTAATCCCAGCACTCAAGGAGGAAGGGGCAGGTGGATCTCTGTGAGTTCTAGGTCAGACTGGTCTACAAAGAGAGTTCCAGAATAGCCAAGGCTACACAGAGAAACCCTGCCTTGAGAAAGTAGAAACAAAACCCCACCATGGTTTGGGGCCTTGGAAAAACTGAGCTGAAACTGAAGATACTGCATTCTCAAATACAATATCTTAATATGGGTCAGTGTTTCCTATCTGGCACTACACACTAGTGTAGTGAAGAACACAATTCACTGTTAATGTGTCAAGCTGCAGGTGACAGGGCCTGACTTCATTTTCTTCCTCCCAGTAACTCTGAGGTAGGTAGCTATTGCCTCCAGTGTTCTAATCCAGGGCACTGGGGTTCCGAGAAGTTGAGAGACTGTGCCCGAGACCACACAGCTGTAAGAGGAAAAACCAGAACTGAATAATGTCTGTGCTTTAACAAACACAAGGCTCTGCACCCTGCATGATAAATGTGCACAATTATGCCAGTTCAAAGAGGGTAAAAATGAAAACCTGAGCAGTTAAGCAGACCATGGGAATTGACATATTAGGCAATATTTAACTAAATACCTGGAACTCAGTGTGTAGCTCCAGCTGGCCTGGGACTCACAGGGGTCCTCCACCTCAGCAGAGCTGACATTGTTACAGGTGGAAGACACCAACCATGCCTGGTTTATACCTTGTACTCCAGTCAGTAAAGTACTGATGTGCGACAAACTGGAGAAATTTTGGCAAGAAAGGAACAGACATGGCACTCCACACTGAGGAAATGTGACCAACACTCTTTGAGTTCCAAAGTTTTCTGACCCATGTCACTTGTGGAGATCAGCGGTTCTGATTTGTGCTGCCTGAGGAAGGTCTCCACCCCTGCACATACAACTGTTCCCCAGCTAACTGTTCGAACCCGTATAATGGGCAGTCTCCCAGTTATTTCCAGTCCATCAGTCCAGCCTCGTTTGAGCCTCAGTACTTTGAGGCTCGTTTGAGTCATTGAGTACACATCAATGACTTAATTACAGACGTTAGAACTCTCAAGTCTAGAACACTTTTCCTGCTGTCTGGAGTTCCAGCTTCAACGCTACGCTTGGCTTTGCCGGGGAGGGGGGAGTAAAAAAACTTTTTAATTTCTGTACTTTGACTTTTCATTCATCTGACTATGTATTCTGCTAAATTTTAGTATGTGTTTCTGCTTAATTTCACTTGGCAGTTCCTCGTAATAGTCCACTTAGCAAACCTAGGCGCTCCCCACATTTAGGGTCTCGGTGCACCTAAAAGCAAGTTCACCCCAGCACGAGTGGCCGGTTTACCTGCGGGTCCAGCCGTCCTTCCCTCCAGATCCACCTTTCTACCCGGGGTTCAAAGTTTGCTCGTGTCCTCTCCCTCCTACTTAGGGAGAAGGGCCGCAGAACCAGGATCCCAAGAGCGAGAAAAAGCGCGGGCAGGGCTTTAGCTCGCTCCGGCCGGGAGGCTTGGGAGTGGGGCGGGCAGGAGCGGTGACCACGTGCCCCGCACTCACCCGACAGCAAAGCAGATCCGGTGTGCAGCGAGCGGGCGGCGGCGGCACTCGGCGCCCAGGGCCGCGGCGGGCAGGAGGCCAGGACGGTGCGCAGGCTGCAGGCCACAGCCCGCACGCTCCTCACCACTCGCAGCGACATGATCCAAGGTCCTAAGGGTAACTGCGCTTCGCCTCCGCCACCGGGCCGGCGGGGACGGGGTGGGCCGGAGTAAGCGGAGCACCAGGCCCGGGGGCGGGGCCCGGGTATGACGCGCTCTGATTGGACATCTTAAAGGTTCCACTTCGGATAGGACAACCCGCGCGAGGGGTGTGTGCCTTTAGAGGAGCTGAGGCCCGGATGGGGCAGTGTGAGAGACGCCGACTTGCTGGGCAGGGAGGAGGCGAGGCCTCACCGGAGGGCGGAGCTTCGCCCGAAGAGTGGGATCTTGCAAATAGAAGCTCCAAGTCCGCAATCTATTGATTGCGCTAAACTGCATCACCGCAGCGGCCAAAGAAAGATTCCAGCAAGGATGGCTTTGCTGGGCTAACGCAGTCTCATGCCACTAAGCCGAAAAGTCCTAGGGAAGACAAGGTGCCGCCAGGCCCTTAAAGTGCACAGTCACGCCTAACTGCACAAGGTCACCCCCAGGGGATTCACTTCGTCTAAAGACCGTTCTAGACATCAAAGTCATGCTGACACAGATCATATGCAATTTAAAATGCTGAGAGTGGTAGCGCACTCCTTTAATCCCAGCACTTGGGAGGCAGAGGCAGATGGATCTCTTAAGTTCTAAACCAGCCTGGTCTAAAAAGCCAGTTCCGGGACGAGAGAGAGACAGAGACAGATAGGAGTTGCACCCCATCTTGGTCCTACTGTGAATTATCTTGATGTGTTTAACCTCAGATCAATTTTGAAGGCCACTGTTGAAGTTTTGTCAGTTGCTATGTATTGTAATTCTAAAATCTGTATCCCAAGGTCTAGTTGCCTCTAGAGAGTGAATTCTCATTCATGCCAGCTTTTGTTGTGCAAACATTGCTCCTTAATTTAAAACTATTGGCTAAATAAAGATGTTGACAGCCCATAGCTGGGCAGTAGAGAGGTAGGCAAGGCTTCAGTTATAAATATAGAGGTTTGTGTCTTTTATTTGGGAACTAAATGGTCTAAGGCGAGGTAGAAACCCCCAACAAATATTTACCACAATAATCCAGTGCCTCTGCCTCCTGAGTGCTGGGATTAAAGGTGTATGCCACAAACCACTGATGCTCTTCTGTTCTTTAAACCTATTGGTTTGTCATTCTTGGTCTCAGCAAGCTAACAGGATACCTATTAGCATTTAGAAGTCTTGAGAACCATTCAAAGGCAACTGCCAATAACCAAAGCAGTGATTTAATTGTTCCATAGAGAATGTTCTTTTCCATGCATGTGTATTTTATTTCAAGGAGAAACAAACAAGCTTGCACGCGGTGGCACTATTATATACATACATGTTGCAACTATTTTACCAGCTGGCTTGCAGAACAACTCTATAGACAGCAAAGCCAGCACTCCAGTGGGACGCCAGAGTCCCGGGCAAGCGCAGGCCGGAAGCTCTTCCTTCTCCACCCCCCACCTCCCACCTGTGAATGAACAGTTTACACCCAGGGCAAAGCTTGTGCTGGCTAAGAGGACAGAGCCTGGGAGGACAACTCTGGCTGCTCACTGCTGCTCCGAGTCTCCTCCCTTTTACATCTGATGCCCAGAAAGCTGAGGGTTTTCATCAGGAGCAAGTCCGCAATCTCTCCTTCCTCTGACAGCTGCAAGAAGAAAGGACCAGGTGATTTATCTTGAACCATCTCAAGATTTTACCGCCTTGTTTGGTCCCGGAGATGAGGCTAGCGCTTAGTGGTAGATCACGTGGCTAGGATGCTCCAGGCTCTGGGTTTTCTCTTCAGTACCACAAAGCATACAAAAATAGCTTGTTTGTCCCAAGCCTAAAGTCCTAGGTTGTCCTAGGCTTGGGATGCCCTTCTACTGGGGCTCTAGCTCCACAGGCCTATGCTTCGTGTTGTCTGCAGTAGGCCCTCCTCCTCTGCTGAGCATGTCTGGGCTTTCTTGGACTTTATATGCCAAACTGGACAGAGAAAGCCTCAGCTAGTTACTAGACCTGAACTTAAGCAGCAGTCACCTTCAGGCACCTTTCAGAGGTGGCTGTTGCCTGCCTCACTCAACCTTGCTGTGTCCTCTTCCCTGTTACTATTACCATTACCCCTCAGCCTGCCCACTTATCCCTCAGTCCAGCCCAGCATGCAGGGACTGGGAGTCCTAGGGAATGAGAAACTAAACAGGTGGTTCTCACTGTTCCTTCCCCATACTTAACCATAAATGATAGATGATTAATTGGTTGAAAGATAGATAGATAGATAGAGCTTTAAACTAAAGAAAAAAGAAGGCTTGGCTCCACAAACCTGTAATCCCAGCCCTTACAGGTGAAGACAAGAAAAAAATCAAGTTCAAATCCGGCCTGAGCTGTATATCAAGATCCTCTCTCATTCATAAACAACTAAAGCAAATAGGAAATAAGAACTGTAGGAAATAAGACTGGCAGGCCAGATTTAAAGGCTGTAGACAGAGCCACACAGACACGGTGCAACAGGCCTGTAATCCCAGCACTTGGGAGGCAGAGGCAGGAGAATGAGGAGTTCAAGGCCAGACTGGTGATACTCATGAGATCTTGTCTAAAACAAACAGCAAAACTGTACATATATTATCAAGAAAGCCATCCTGTTGGATTAGGGATTCACATTGCTCCAGCATAACACCACATAATTATGCCAACAGTGACTCTGTTCTCCAATATGGTCCTGATGGAAGTAATGGAGCTTACCACTCTGACCTATTTCTCTAGAGGGCAACAATTCAATCCATAATAGCTGTAACTCCCTCCAAAAAGGTTCCTAGACTGTGAAAATATGGGCAATACTGAATTACAAAAGATTATGTGGCCGGTTGTGGCAGCATATGCCTTTTATTGCATCACTAAGGAGGCAGAGGCTGTTTAATCTGTGTTAAGATCAAGACCAGCCTGATTTACAATTTTTTTTTCCAAAGAGTTACCAATGATAGATACTACAATATGAATGAGCTTCAAAAGTATCATCCTCAGGCCGGAGAGATAGCTCAGCAGTTAAGAGCACTTGCTTCTCTTTCTGAGGACCCAGGTTCGATTCCTAGTACCCACACTAGGCAGATCACAACTGCCTATAACTCTAGTTCCTGGGAATTGTACAAACTTTTCTGGCCTTCACATGAACTGCATGCAGGTGGTGTACACACACACACACACACACACACACACACACGAGATCTCTTTTATGTGAAGACTAGGTCAAAAGAGTTTACCTGGTCAGACTTTTGCTCCTCACTGAAGGCCACCAGAATGACAGAGATAAACAGATTCAGTACCACAAATGTCATAAAAACTATGCAGGACCCGATGAGGAGGGAGCCAAGAATTGGGCTGTAGTCCAGGACCTGCCAGGAAGAAAGCCAGTCATTCTCCTTTCCAGTAGCTGTCACCTCCCAAGGAACCCTCAGCAACAAGTCAGGGTGTCTGAGCTGAGCCAGAGTGGGGACAGTGATCTCTGTCTGGGGCAGGGAGTGTGGGCTGAGCTCTCCAGAGCTTCCCCAGAGGGGTATGGGCTGCACCCCTGCCCACTCCTGCTTCCTCTAAAAACAGGCAGCATATCTAGGGAGGGCTGGGCATTTCTACAGCCCAACATGGCCCTCCTGAGGGTCTGATAGTTCTTCTGTAAGCAGGAGCCCCCAGAGTAGGCTGTCTAAAGGTGTGGGGTCTCATTTTTATTGGTCCTGAGAACATACATGCTTGCCAGGCATTGCATTCGAGCTGGCAGAGGGGAAGGTGGGCAATGATATTTCAAAGTTTCATGCAGATTTGCTACAGCTTGCAGTGGGCACGCCCACCCCACCCCATTACCTCTTCATAGTTGAAGATCCCCAGCTGAAGGCTGATCATTGTTTCTGCTGCATCAAAGAGGGTTTTGTAGGAACGGAGTTTCCAACCAAATACTAAATTTGACTGTCACAGAACGAGTATTTGTGAACAGGGAAAGAAAGCACAAACCCTCCCTCCCACTCCCACCCCAGTTCTGATGTTTGAGACAATGGTATGTAGCCACTTCCTTGGCCTGGCCATATTGTGGGCACCTATGTCGTTATACAAGTGAATATTTTTACACACCCAGTTCAATATGAGACATGCTCTGCACATGCATGACTACACACATGTGAATTGTGTGTGTGTGCGTGTGTGTGTGTCTGTGTCTGTGCGTGTGTGTGTTTCTGTGGACACTGATACATGCACATATGCATTTGTGTATGTGTAGGTTTGTGTATGTTATATACTCTGGAAGTGTCTGACCCAGGACCTTGGCTACATCCTCAGCCTCCCAATGACAGTTACCTCTTGCCCACCAGCACAGGAGTGTCTGGATATTTCAGGGGCTCAGGTACCCCTTGTCCAACCCTCTTCATCATTTACCAGAGATGGCACCGGCTGCTCTCATGCCCCAGCCTCTCTGCTGTAGGGGAGGGTGAATGCAGCTCCTCCCACCACCACACTTTCTTTTCCCCAGGACTGTGGGATCAGAGGGAAGCTCAGAACCCTCCTCCTTTTGAGTTGGTGGCTTGTGGCTTCACAGGATTCCTGCCAAGTCCCTGACCTTCGAATGGAGGGCTGGGTAGGTCCAGAGGAGTTAGGGCACTTGTGTGAGCGTGTTTAGGAGACAGCCACCCTTTCACAGACTCTCCACACTTCTCTCAGTGAACCTCACCGGGGGTGGGATGAAAAGCAGGAGGAGATCTGAACTGACGGAGCCGAGGTGGCTAGAATGTCCAGTGGGAGTGGGGGATAAGAATGGAGCACAGGCAAAGATGCTGCATAGGACCTGAGGGGCGAAGTCGGCTAGACTGCACGGAGCTGGGCTGAGATGAGATCGAGGTGGGCTAAAGGTCAAAGACAAACACAGGACTTTGTTGGAAAGCCATGGCCTTCTGAGCTTCTGAGTCGGAATGTGTATTTGGACAGAGAGCAAGAAGTGGTCAGAGGAGTCTTTGCTTTCCTTATTACTTGATAATAAGAAATAGTCAAGACCCTGTGGTCCATGGCCGTCAGCTTTCTTTCTAGTGACAAATAGATGTAACTGTCAACATGTAGTGTCGAGGGGCTAAATGAAAGAATGTCGGCACTACTGAGTCCAAGTATGTATACACTCTCACCTCCCCACCCCTACCCTAGGGGTAGGTGGCCCGACTCACCTACCAGCACGGTAGGACCTCGCTGCTAGTGCCTGGAAAGCAGCCTGTCACGAGAGACCATGGGCCCTTTTGGTCTCAAATCTCACTCTGCCTCACCCCCTTTTTACTGAGGTTCCCAGTCATGGTTCTTGGAGGTGGCAATTTCATCAGCTCCCAGTTAAGATCCTGGATTCTCAAGCTCTGTCATTTCCTTCAGATTCCCAGTCTCCCCCTAACCCTGACTGGCCACAATACCAAGTAGCCTTTACTTCCACCAAGACCTGCCCTGAGGTGTTCCCACAGGAGGTGCTCACCGCAATGGAATATGCCAGGAGCATGATAAGAATGACAGTGACAAAGCCTGAGATGTCACCCCAGGCACGACCCAGTGCTGACGTGATCATGTTCATTTTGGGATTCAGCCTGAGCAGGTGCCAAAGCTTCACCGTGGACAGCAGGACAAGGAAGGCGATGATGTAACCGAGCACAGCATCAGCTGCTGCTGTCTCGCTGAAACTGATGCCCCTGTGGGAACAAAACGGGAAGGCCCCATCTCAGATACCAGAGGAGCATGGCTGGAGTCCATCCGGATACAGGGTTAGATTTACCATGATCTCAGAGGTTCATCATGTCCTGAAATTGGTCTGGGAGACAAAGTAGTTCCAATTCCCCCCAAGTCAGGTGGTGGTGGTGGTGGTGGTGATGATGGGGATAAGAATGATAGTAGTGGGCTGGAGAGATGGCTCAGTGGTTAAGAGCACTGATTGCTCTTCCAGAGGTCCTGAGTTCAATTCCCAGCAACTACATGGTGGCTCACAACCATCTATAATGAGACCTAATGCCCTCTTCTGGTGTGTCTGAAGAGAGTGACTATATATATATATATATATATATATATATATATATATATATATATATATATAATCTTTTAAAAAAATTAGCAGATGTACCAACAAGGTGGCTCAGTGGATAAAAGTAATTCCATGTATGCTTGGCTACCTGAGTTGATACCCAGATTCCATGTAAATGTGGAACAGGTGGAAGGAGAGCCAACTCTTGAAATTTGTCCTCTGACGTCCACACATGTGCTGTGGCATGTCTGTGCCCCCTTCCCCTTCCTCCCTAACAAATAATCGTAAGTACAATATGCTAGGTGTGTTGGTGCACGCCTGTAATCCCAGCACCTCGGAGGCAGAGGCAGGCAGATCTCTGTGAGTTCAAATCCAGCCTGGACTACATAGTGAGTTCTGTGATAGCTGTGTACAGATCCCCATCTCAAAAACAAACAAACAAGCAATCAATCAAAATAGGTTAGTAAATCAATAAAAGAATGATAGTGGAGGGGGTACTGATGATGGTGTTGGTGATGATGGAGGGATAGAGATGTAGGGGATGACGGGGATGCTGGTGATGGTGATGACGAGGATGAAGGTGATGGTGATGACAAGGATGAAGGTAATGGTGATGATGGTGATGATGAGGAGGAGGATGCTAGTGATGGGGATGACGTGGTCTTGAAGATACAGGGGCTTGTTCCCAGGACCTTTAACCGGTAGTCTATAGCAGTAGTCTATAGCGCTGCAGCGCTATAGAGGGATGGCAAGAGAGGACTGTGTTAGGGGTGGGGTTGGGAGGATGGAGAGAAGAGTCTTTTGCAAGCCTTCACCTCCCTGCTTTGAGTCACTAAATGCCCCTGACTTATTTGAGTGCCCGTCCCCAGCTGCCCTCATGTAGAAGAAGCACGAGGGTGGCTTCCCATTCGTTGTAAGAAGCCGATTTGCTTTGTGTCATTGCACTTCAAGATGAAGCGGGTCCTGCTGTCTCCATTGCACTTCAAGATGAAGCGGGTCCTGCTGTCTCCATTGCACTTCAAGATGAAGCGGGTCCTGCTGTCTCCATTTCACGGGTGATGGAGTTGGCATAAGGTCCCTCAGCTGGGGGTGGATGTGACAACTTCTGAGGGGAGGGGTGCCTTGGAATCCGGGTGCCTCTGACCTCAAAGCCACCCTCTGTTCTCCATCTGCGCCACCATATTCCGAATTCCGTCTGACTACTGGGGTGACGTTTTGTTGTTTTGAAGCAGGCTTTCATGTTGCCCAGGGTGGCCCCAAACTTCCAGGAGATGACCTTAAGCTTGTGAACCTCCCGCCTCAGCCTCACAAGTGCTAGGGTACCAGTGTGTAGCACGTGTCCAGGCCAGTGCTGGTGATCTTCATGTTCGCTCTCGGCTTCTATTAATTACACAGCAGCGGGTTTCACCAAGCTAGTTCTTGTACATGTATGTGATGTGTTTGGATCATGATGGTTTTACTCGGGCCTCTTAGCTTCTCTTGTCTCCTTTGCCGCCTCCTGCCGGTCCTCTTCCTAAGCACACCCCCCCCCCCCTTCTTGTCCTTTTGGAAAAGCCAATGGGTTTAACTAGAGTTGGTGTTTACATATACACCAGCTACTAGCCACGGTTCACAGCTTTTAAAATGTTTCTCTGATTGGTACATTTAAGTTTTCTTGTTTGCTTGCTTTGTGTTTTCGACAGGGTTTCTCTGTGAAGCCCTAGCTGTCCTGGAACTTGCTCTTATAGACCAGGCTGGCTTTGAATTCAGATATCCACCTGCCTCTGCCTCCCAAGTGCTGGGGTTAAAGGCCCCGGCCACCACACCCACTGGTATTTTTAAGTTTTATGCAGACATACCACATTTCTCATTTGTTGAAAAAGTTAACATCCATTTTACAGGAACAACCTTGCTGGTCAGGCCCAGAGCCTCTGCCAAAGGGCAAGAGCCTTCCCATACTCCACCTGGGTTCAGCGACCCACCAGAGCAGCTTTCTGTAGGGAACCAAGGCAGGGACTGGCTTTGTCTCTTAGGGACTAGTCAGGCCTGAGTGAGGGGCATCCTACTCCTGTCTGAGCAGACTGGATCTGCTAGTATGGATGGGTTCTTCTTCCCTTGGCTGCTTTGAGCATTTTCATGTTCCTACTCCTGAGCTAGCAAGATGACTCAGTGGGCGAAGGCGCTCACCAGCAAGGCTGATGACCTGAATTTGATCTGAGAGACCTACACAATGGAGACAGCTAGCTCCCTCAAGCTGTCCTTTGATGTCCACATTCCCCCCACACACACACACATATAAAGTAAATAAGTATAATTCGTAAAATAAAATACCCAATACCCACTCCTTGGATTGCTCAATCTGTGGAAATTAATAACAGTTCCTGGGCCCTTGTCTGAGAAGGCAATTAGCACCAATTACCGCCTGCTTCTCAACTTGGGCTACAGATTAGAATAAGCCAGAAGAATGATAAATTACCGCTGCTGGAGCACCATCTCTGGACCCTGTGAGCAAGTCTGGGAGGCAGCCTGAACCACAGGCCTAGCTCCCTTTCTTCTAGAATCCTGCTGGAAGCCGGGGCTGAGAAGCACTGGGTTGCAGAGACCATGAAACAAATCACTTGGTCTTAAAAGATAGTTTATTGATGGGTGTGAGAGACAGCTCTGAGGTTAAGAACCCTGGCTGCTCTTCCACAGGACCCAGGTTCAATTCCCAGTACCCACATGGTGACCCACAAGGATATAACTTCAGTTCCAAGGAATCCAACACTGGCTTCTGGCCTCCTTGGGCACTACCAGGCACCCAGGTGGTGCACAGACAAACATTTAGGCAAAATACCCATTGTGGTGGTTTGAATGTGCTTGACCCAGGGAATGGCACTATTAGGAGGTGTGGCCTTGTTGGAGTAGATGTGTCACTGAGCTAGACCCTCATCCTAGCTCCATGGAAGCTAGTCTTCTCCTAGCTGCCTTTGGAACAAGATGTAGAGCTCTCAGCTCCTCCTGCACCATGCCTGTCTGGATGCTGCCATGCTCCTACCTTGATGATCATGGACTGAACTTCTGAACCTGTAAGCCAATCCCAATTAAATACTGCCCTTATAAGAGTTGCCTTGGCTCTGCTAGAGCCTGACAAATACAGAGGCAGAAGCTCACAGCCAACCATTGGACTGAGCTCGGGGGTCCCCAGTGGAGGAGTTGGAGAAGGGACTGAAGGAGCTGAGAGGGTTTGTAGTTCCATGGAGGGAGCAACAGTGTCAACAGAGCTCCTGGGGACTAGACCACCAAACCAAAGAATACACATGGAGTGACCCATGGTTCTGGCCGCATATGTGGCCTTGTTGGACATCAGTGGGAGGAGAGGTCCTTGGGCCTGAGGGTGTTAGATGCCCCAGTATAGGGGAATGCCAGGGTGGGAAGATGGGAGTGGGGGGGGGAGCATCCTTATAGAGGCAGGGGGAAGGGGGATGGGATAGGAGGTTTCTGAAGGGGAGACCTGGGAAAGAGTGGGGGGGGGGTTAAAGGGGAAAAAATTGCCTTGGTCTTGGTGTATGTTCACAGCAGTAAACCCCTAAGACACCTATACAAATAAAAATATTTTTAAAAATAAATAAAAGTATCTTATTAAAATTCAGAATTTGGGTAGGGGTTGTCTCAGTAGTAGAGCATGTACTTAACATACAGCAAGGCCCTGGGTTTGATCCTGAGCAAAAGGAAGAGAAAAAGAGCAAGATGGGGTGGGGGGAGGTAAGAGGGCTGGAGGGTAAATAAATTGGGCTCTCACTGTAGGAAGCAAGCATATCTACTGAAAAAGTTCTTATAGGTTTCTGAAGAAGATAAAGAACAAAACCCACAGAGACTTGGTTAAAATGACTGATTGCCAGACCTGTAACCCTAGCTGTCCGAGGAGCCAAGGCAGGAGTTCAGAAGTCCAAGACCTGCAAGGGCTGCAGAGCAAGTTCAAAGATAGCCCGGGCCACCCAGCGACACCCTGACTCAAGGGTTTTTTTTCTTTAAGTAAAACTAAGATTGGGATGGGAGTATGGTTCCCTGTAAGCTACTTGCCTAGCATGTGTGAGGTCCTGGGTTTGAGCCCTACACTGAAAAACAAAACCTAAAAACCTTTGGTTCACAGATGAATAAAATTACCGAGGGCTTGAAATTAATCTTCAAACGGAAAGCTTAACTGCTCTTAGGCCTGCTGGGCTCTGAAGTAGGGCAGTTGCCTAGGATGAGGGAAGCCCTGGGCTTGGTTCCCAGCACCTACATTGTTCAGTTCATAACTCTTGCTCTGGGGGATCTAATGCCCGATTCTGGCTTCTGCATGCGCCCACACACACTCAGCAGGCATTCACACAGACACAGACACATAAATAAAAGTCTTTAAAAAAAAAAATATAGCCGGATTGTGGTGGCACACGCCTTTAATCCCAGCTCTTGGGAGGCATAGGCAGGTGGATTTCTGAGTTCGAGGCCAGCCTGGTGTACAGAGAGAGTTCCAGGACAGCCAGGGCTATACAGAGAAATCCTGTCTCAGAAAACCAAAAAAAAAAAAAAGAAAAGAAAGAAAGCCACTGTTATGCATTTATAACACACATTTATAATTTGTAGCAATTAAGACACGCAACTTTAAAAACAAGAAATGCAAGAATCCTCTCCAGTTTCATAAGTCCCAGGCCCTGAGTGTCCTCTAAGGGCATCTGCAGTTCTATCTTCGAGGACTGCCCTCTACTTCACTTGGGGCCAGTGGGGTTTCCAAAACAACCTTCTCACGGGTATAGGAAGGAGAGGCGCAGGAGGGCTAGAGAAAGAAGAGAAGCCGCTACGTACTCGCCCCTGTGCTTCCGGTAGCGCTGGAGGTCACGATCTGCCAGGATAGTTCTCTTTACAAACACCACGAGGGCGCTCCAGCTGGCCAGGATGATGGCCAGTTCCAGAAGATTCCACTTGCTGCAAAAGTAACCCCACTTCTGCTTCCTCATGAGTTTGCCCTGGAAAAGTCCAGAGAGATTCTGCTTAAGGCTGTGGCAGTGTCTGCCCCGTTATGCCTAAGGCCTCTAGAGGATGTTACCCTGGCCCCACCCCACATACATAGACTTCCTGGAGATCTCTCCTCAACCTGTTCCCACCACAAACTCCAGCTACCAGACTTGTGACTGCAGTAATACAACAGCTGAGAGAGAGAGAGAGAGAGAGAGAGAGAGAGAGAGAGAGAGAGAAAGAAACAGGGATTGGGCCTGTGGTCTGAAGCTTTGTAGGCACGTGGTCTGCCATTGAGTTATAGCCTCAGCCATCTCTTACTTTTTATCATGAGATAGGCTCTTGATAAGGTGCCCAGCCAGGGCACCAAACTTGCTCTGTAGCCCAGGCCGTTCTGGCACTGACAATCCTCCTGCCTCTGCTTCCCAGGGTCTGGGATTACAGGTATGTGTCATATCCAATTGGGTACCCTGCTTTAAGAGGCTCCTGTTGTCTCATAGGAGATTAGGGTGAAGGTCAGATGACAGACTCTGGCTTCAAATTCTGGGTTTGGGGGCTGAGAATTTAGCTCACTGATAAAACACTTGTCTAGCAAGCAGGTAGCCATGGTAAATAAGCTAACCTTGGTAAAATAAGGTCTATGGGTTTTTGTGTCTTCCTCTGAATGCCAGAGCCAAGAGGACCTTTCTTTTGTTAAGAAAAGCAAATAATATCCTTAGCATAGTGCCTGCTTCATAGGCAAACACCAAACATACTATCCTGATTTTCTTAATCTATTCATGGTTGGTGCATGCTTGCATCATGTGTGTGTGTGGGGGGGGCATCAGACAACATATGGTGGGAGTGGGCTCTCTTCTACCATGTGAAACTTAGATCACCAGGCTCAGTAGTAAGTGTCCTTACCCACTGAGCCATCTCACCAGCCCGGCCTGACTTTAAAGAATTTGTTAGGTTAGACTAGGCACTGTGGCTCACACCTGCAATCCCAGAAGTTAGGAGGCCAAGACAAGAAGATTGCAGCCTACAAGATACATAGTAAATTCCAGTCTACCTTGAGCTACAGAGTGAGGCCCTGTCTCCAAAAACAGGATGAACCAACAACAAAAGAAGGGAAAAGCAAGAAATTAACCCATGGCTGATGCAGAGAATGGTAGGTAACCAAGATGCCCCGTTTAGATATCCTGTGTGCATATCAGGGGAAGGAGAACTCCTCGTCCACTTCAGGTAAGGTTGTGACATCTCTAAGCTCTCATAGTGCATCATGGTAGTGAAGGCTATTAAGGGCACTAGGCCCACAGGTGAGGACAGAAGATGCTAAGAACCCACACACTAAGTTCAGAGAACCACAGCCTTAGGGACAGTCACCTCCACTTCCCATCATCCCTTCACCTAAGACTTTGGAAGGTTTCAATCAGAAGCCATAGGACCAATGCAGACCCACCTACCCCTAGGAAGGACCAAGCCTGAGGTGTCAGTTCCTTGGGAATACCAACCCTGGTCCTTCCTGTAGCAGCCTGGATTGGCACTCAGGAGCAACAGAAGGTCTACCAGGCAAGTGCCTTGGGCAAAAACAGACAAACAACAACAAAACAAAACAAAACAAAACAAAAACCCTTTCCCTACTGCCTCAGACCCCCACCTCTGGAAGTGGGAAGGCAAAGGGATGAGCCCCCTTATCTCTGCGCCCTGAACCCTCACCTGCACCACCATGTAGTAGAAGAGGAAGAGGAAGTAAATGAGTTCAGCAGCCACCACGAAGGGGTGCCAGCCATCCGTGAAGGGGTATAGACGCAGGCTCTGCAGGGTCACGTGTGAGAAGAAAGTACCTGGAGAGAAAGGTGCATCCTGTTCACCTGTCTATTGGAGTCCCATCTTCTGACCAGACTCAGGCCACGTAACTCCCGCCCTCTCAAGGTTGGCAAGGGGAAGACAGATGTCCTTAGGACAAGGAGACACAAGGGGACAAAGTTGGACATGAACTGGATGCCAAGGACAGTAGACAATCAAGAAGGGAGCTGCTCTTGTGTGTGTGTGTGTGTGTGTATGTGTGTATGTGTGTGTGTGTGTGTGCGCGCGCTCGAGCTCTCTCTCATGTTTAAGCTAGTGAGGGTGGTCTGATAAAAAATGCACCATATGCATCATACTGTATGCATGTATGAAATTCTAAAAGAATAAAATAAATGTTTTGCTAGCTTGTAATGAACATTTTAAAAAGATAGCAAATGGGGACAAAGAATAAGCAGAAAGTATAAAATCCCATCACAGCAGTTAGGGTGAGGATTGCGTTTGAAGCTCGGGCCTCAGTTGTGTGATTGCCAGTTGGACAGTGATACTCAGTGTGCTTCCTTCTCACTGTGGGATTAAGAGATGGATAAGCTACCTTCTCACTCCACTGGACTCCCTTAAGATAATGAAAGAGACCAGGCCAGAGTAAGAAAGGACAGTCAGCTGGGGTACCACTGATGCCTTGCTGTCGGTGACCCAGAGATTCATGACCCATTGCTGGGTGAACCCAGACCCCCATCACAACTTCCCTGGACCTCAGTCCCTGAGGCAGCAGCACCCAGCTATGGGGGTGGGGACCCAGGTCGAGGCTTTCCAGGAGAGATGGCTCTCACCCAGGCCACTGGTCTCCAGTGTGAGTGTGACCGTGCAGAACAGATTGACATTGGCGTTGTAGACAGTGAACTCCACAAACACTGCTCTGGTCAGGGTGTCCAGCCAGCTGTTGTCAAAGAGGTACTGAAGAACCCTGCGGAGGGAGGGCAGTGCTTGGGCATCTTCATTCTCGAAGACTCCCTGCCTGTAAACTCCTGGATGAGCTAGGCCTTATTGTTTATACCTTCTCCTCTACCCTGACCCTGGGCTACATGGCTAGCTTTTGGGGGGACAGTCACTGTTAGCATTCTGTCTAAACTCCACCCACAGTTACCTGGCAACAGCCATGCCCCTCCTCTCTCTTATCTCTTGCTCTTGCCTCTCCCTTGCATCTCTTATCCCTTACCTCTCCCCGTTCCCTTCCTCCCCACCCCACCCCCACCCCCGTGGTCATGGCCGGCCTCTCCATTTCTCTACTCTTTTACTTCTCTCTCCCTCTCTCTGCCTTTCTCTGCCTCTACTACCCTCTTAACTCCCCTTCCCATGCCCTGAATAAACTCTATTTCTATACTATACCTTTGTGTGTGGCTGGTCCCTCAGGGGGCAGGGATGCCTGTGCTTGGGCCTGCTGAGGCACACCCTTCCCCCACACCTCCCTACCTCCCTATACCCCCATAAAATATCTCTCTTTATATTTTTACAAACACATCAGTCACCATTTGCCAGCCACCAGGTGTGTTAGCTTATAGTCTCCTGAACATTAGACCAGAAGTTCTCAAGGGAGTCCCCCCAGTGAACATTTGTAGCATATTGTGAATACAGACTCTCAGGCCCCGTCAGATACATCAGAAAAAGCTGAGTCGGGGTGCAGGATCGTGTGCTTGGGTGTGCCCCATCCAGGGAAATGGAATGCTTTTTTTTTTTTTTTTTAAGTCAAAGAGCCATAGTGTTCTAGAGGAACCTCATGAAGCACTGGGACTCAGGCAGTAGCTGCAACTGCGGAGGTTCCTCTGGGATGGAACCTTACACAGGATCAGGTCCTGGAGAAATAAAAAGAGCAGTGGGGGAGGGCAGAGGGAGTTAAGTTCAAATCCCAACTGCCTATTGGGTAAGAGACTTAACTTCTTCAGGCCTAGGTCTCCTCGTTCACAACGGCACTAACATGAGTCCCTCCAGATAGAGAAAATGCAATTACATGCGTGCACATACATGCATGCTTGGTAATAATAGCTGCAGACGGCCTTGCATCCCAGGTCTGGGGATGTGCCTGAAGTACTTGGGGTCTGAAAATACTTCCTGAGTGATTCTTGCTCACCCTTTCCCTCCCACGGTGGCATGAATGAACTCTGCCTGGCCTTATTTTGAAGGCTGCTTTCTCCACTCCACCAGTCACTCTTAACAAATGGCATCACGAAGCTAGAAAAGAACCAAGTGGCTCTTACCTTGAGGCACTTTGGTGATCAGTCCCCAAGGGGACCACATAGCCTCCTCCCCCGTACACGGTAAGTTTGCCCCACATGGGATAACCCAGGCGTTGGCTCTGGCTCTGGTACTGCCACACCTGAGGGAAGCCATTACTGTTATTGTGAGAAGACACATTCCAGCCTTCCCCATAGTCCTCCAGATCTTCAACATCCAGGGAATATGGCGCATGGCATCCATCAAAAGAGGCCTCAAACTGCAGGGGAACATCACAGGAGCTTTCCCGGACCCTCACTTGGCGAATGTGGGCACTGCCAACCAACTTGGAGTTCCCATCAGTGACAAAGCCTAAAGATGAGAACCAGGAGGGCACGTGTAGCATTTGAAAGCATTCTAACACGACCCAGAAGCACATATGATTATAGTGAATCGTTAGAGAGGTAAGCATAGGATGCCTGCTGTTAGAACAGGATCTGGCCCCTTTAAGACCCTGGGCACTCTTGAGAAGCCAGAGCCTACAGCCTGAAGGGATTAGGTTGCACCTCCTTGGGGCTGTCTCTGGGACAGAATTGAGCAGTACTTCTGTGCTGTGGTTTTATGGCTCCTGGTTTATGGTCTTCACTGCTCTTTGTAATGTAAGCTATTCTAAAACAAATCACATTATGCAAAACTTCCCATCCCCTAAAAGCAAATAAAAGTCTGATAAGTCTGATAAGGGGAGGCCCTTCGCATTTCTCTGAAGACTCATCAAGGTGATGCCCTGGGGGTTCTCTCTGAGGGCACTTCTCTAGCCTCTTCCTCTCTCCACCATTCCTCTCAGGGTACTCTTTTTTTTGTTGTTTTTTTTTTGAGACAGGGTTTCTCTGTGTAGCCCTGGCTGTCCTGGAACTCACTGTGTAGACCAGGCTGGCCTCGAACTCAGAAATCTGCCTGCCTCTGCCTCCCAAGTACTGGGATTAAAGGCGTAGGCCACCACTGCCCGGCTCATTCTCATTCTTAATGAATTTAATGAACCCCCTCTCAGGTTGTAAAAGGAAGTCTTCCTTCCCTTTAAGGGACTCAGCATGCTTGGCTCTCCCATAAGCTGTGTCATTTTCTGTCTTTCCTGGACCACCCACTGCCACGCTATCATGAGTATATCTAATCCATTTATCCTTACCTCACCGTTTCTCCATCTTGGACACTGTTGTCCTCCATTCATTCATTTGGTGGACTGTACCCCTACTCTGTCAGCCCAGACACCATCCGTGTCCCTCCCAACCCTCACTTCCTAACAGGACTTCCTGCCCCCTCTCCTGTATCCCACATCTGTCTACCCCTCTCCTGTATCCCACGTCTGTCTGCCCCCTCTCCTGTATCCCA
>JADRCH010000090.1:6893268-6903573 GCA_019843965.1 Rhynchomys soricoides
CCCTCTCCTGTATCCCACGTCTGTCTGCCCCCTCTCCTGTATCCCACATCTGTCCCCATCCTCCCTCTCTCTAGCATCCTGACTCGAACCCCACACTCCAGCCTCCATATACTTCCAGAGTGATGCTTCTTGCCCCACAGGTTTGTGTTGCTTCCTTGGGTAGAAACCTCCATGGCGCCTCTTCTCTGTGATCCTCAACTGTGATCGCTGGAGCTCCTCCTCAACCTCTCCACCCTGTCCCTCTCTTCCCCACAGCTCCACACCTACCCTTCACTCAGGTACCCATGGTAGTCACACACAAAGACTTGCAGTTGCATGGACGTTTCAGTTCCAGTGTGCTGGCTTGGTCATCTCACGCCCTGTCTCCTGCCTGTATGCTGTATTTGCCTAGCCAGTTTAGGCTTCCCACTTCTCATGCAAGATGCCTTCTGATAGCCTGTCAAAGCCTTGGATCGTTCAGCTAGTGTGGTTTTATGCTGTCAGTGACTTATAGCTGTTCCCACACTGTTACACAGACAAGGGGGCCTGACACGCTGTCTCAGGGCTAGGGGACTACCTGGGTGATGACCATATAGGTTCTTCACAAGAGTGGTGTTGGCCCATTCGAAGAAGCCTCTGAAGCCCAGGACAGGTGAAAAGCCTTGAGTGAAGCTGTGCTCCAGATGTCTGTTGAGGTGGTAAGCGCTAGGGTCCCTTTGCCCGTAGGCCACCAGCAGCAGCAGCCATAGGAAGCCCAGGTAAGCTGGAAAGAATGCACAGCCTGGTCAGGCAGGTCCTTGACTCCCACCAAGTTCAAGGAGGAAAGGGATCACACATGACTCAGAACCGGGGGGGGGGGGGGGGGGGGGGCTTGCAGTCCAGCCTCTGCCACTCTGGCAACCGAAAGAGCAGAAAGAAGGGACAAAGACAACGAGATCCTGCTACTTTCTCTCCATAGGTGCCTCTTTGTGGATTATTCCTCAGATAATTTTAAGGCCTGGGACTGTGGTGGAAGGATCAGCTAATGTTTATTTTATTTTGGTTTTTCGAGACAGGGTTTCTCTGGGGAGCCCTGGCTGTCCTGGAACTCACTCTGTAGACCAGGCTGGCCTCGAACTCAGAAATCTGCCTGCCTCTGCCTCCCGAGTGCTGGGATTAAAGGCAACCACTGCCTGGCTTCTTTCCTTTCTTGAGGTACTTCCCTCCCGACCCTACTGCCTGGGACTACCTGGCTAGGGAACCCTAACCACCCAGATCTGCTTTAGGTGAATCAGGCAGATAAGCACAGAACTTGGAATGCTCCTGGGTGGAGCAGCAGGAGGGGAGAGTCCTAAAGATAAACAATAAGAGTTAAAGAATAGGAAGAATTAGCCTGAAGAGAAGGTGGGAAGGAGGGTGGGACATTCCAGGCAGCTGAGACAATAGGACAGAACCAAAGGCCCAGATACATCAGATCTCAGGAGCTGCAGAAACCTTAACAGGAGAGGGGACCCTAGTGAGTATAGCCACAATAGGGAACTCAGACCTCATCTCAAGAGCTTAAAAGATTTCAGGCAGGGGGCTGGAGAGATGGCTCAGCACTGAGATGGCACTGACTGCTCTTCCAGAGGTCCTGAATTCAATTCCCAGCAACCATGGTGGCTCACAACCATTTGTAATGGGATCTGAAGACAGCTACAGTGTACTAATAAAAACAAATAAAATTTTAAAAAAAGAATGTCATGCAGAAAGGAGAAGTTAGGACAAGTAGCCATCTATAGGGCCAGCAAAGGGCTCATCAAAGGACACTCGGTGTGTGTCTGCTCCAAGATGTGCTAGGAACCCAGGTGCCGGAAGTTGCCCACCCAGGATTTCTCTGATGAGAGCAAATGCTTTCTGCTCTTTGAGGCAAGTGGTTTTCATCTTCTCAATGGCCGCGGTGGGAGGAGGCTGGTAAGCATCCTTGCTGCTGCGCCTTCGTGTTCGGAACAAAACATAGGGACCTGTGGACACAAGGAAACAAAACAGTCCCACAAGTGACAGGGAAGCCAGGTGTTGCCACCAGCCGTTCTGATGGGTGTAGGACAGTCCATCTATTGGGTGTCTGCCTACCCTGTCCCCAGCATTTGTCATCTACGTTCCTTCTGGTCTCCACATTTCCACCTGTGACCTGATACCTGGGGTCTCCAAGGCAACACAGGTGACCTGGTGACCTCTGTGAAAGGACAAGATAGATAGGGCCACCACTTTCCTATTTTAAACTTAAAAATCCCAGAACTGCCCCAGGCCCTCGAAGTCCCTTCCTGTCCTGCTCCCTAACCTCCTCCACCTTCTCCATGAACCATCTCCTTCAGCATAGCTCCCTGAGCTCCAGACGTACCATTAGTGATTGCCGCAGAACGAGCAGTTCTATCTCACCTCAAGACCTTTGCAGGCATCTAGGGTTCAAGTCTTTCCTCTCTCTATCCTTCCGGGGTTGGCTAGGGGAGCCCAAAGGATCTTATTCCCTCGGCAGCCTTGTCCTCATCAGACTCCCTTAGATGTCTGCTTCTGCATTAACATGCTTTAATGTCACCTGCCTCCATGGTCTATGCTGGCAGGGGTTGTGACCCATTCTATTCAGCCAGTCCCACAGTGCCTAGGGCTGGGGTCGGGATCAGGGACAGACTCCAAAGGAACAAAACGGGCCCTTCTGGGGGATGAAATGTTTTAAATCTCAACCACAGCAATGATAGTTATATAGTCCTCTGAATTTGCTAGAAATGATGAATGACATCCAACAGTGAGTGAATTTTATGTCAACTATGCTCTGATTCCATTGCTGTGTGAAACACAGCCAGCTCTCCTTGAAGACTCACCAAAAGAATGATGGAAGAATATCTGCTAGGCTGAGAAGCTAGCATCTCTTCAGAGAAAAAGTACTTTTTCATTGAAAAAGGAGATTTTGGTTAAGAAATGGGATTTTTTTTTGGATGTGCAAAGTCAAAACTTTACCCAGGAATGGAAGATTACAAGCCTGGGTCAGGGTGAACCTCTGTGCTCATGCGTGTACTGGTTCCTGTTTTATCTTGCTAAGGTCAAGGTCAGCTATTGATTCTGTTTTGTTTGTTCATCTGTCTGAGGGAAGCTCTTCTTGAGGTCCCTTGAGAGCTCCAACTGGGGGAGGGGTGGACAGACCAGGAGCCTCTTAGACCAGTGGTCAGCCGAGTTGTTCCCATAAATCTTTGTTTACCAAAACCATCACAGACAGTTTGGACCCTTGGTTACAGACTGCAGACTTTTTGTCCCAGACGTCTAATGTGTGGCCACTCTCTGCAGCCCACCCATGAACTGAGTGCTTTCTTTTCCTTTGAAATTGCAGGCATCCACGCCTTGGTAAGGAACGTAGTACGGAGCTGAGAATGTAGCTCCTTTGATAGAGTGCCCACCTAACTTGAGCTTAGCCTGTGTTTGGTCCCCTGCACCACATAAACAAGCTCTGTGGGACACGCCTGGAGGTGGCACATGCCTGGAGGCATCTGAAGTACAAATTCATTTTCAGTTATATACCAAGTTCAAGGCCAGTCCAGGCTATGTGAAGGTCTATCTCTAAAAAGAATACAGCCTGCCCTACCCCCAAGGGCTCACCCCTGGTAAAAGGTTCTGCTATCAGGAAGAAAGTGTGGAAGGGAAGGAATAAGGCTCCACAAAAGAGGAAGGAAGGAAGGAAGGAAGGAAGGAAGGAAGGGAGGGAGGGTGGGTGGGTGTGTGTTTCCTGCCTGGCTACTCTGGAATGGCTGATAAGTCCCTTGTAAAGGTTGATGGCAGATATCTGGGAGTGCCCAAGTCCCAGGGCACCTCATAGATATTCTTGGCAGGCCTACACGGCCTTGCCAGACCACTGGGTGACAAGGCCCTTGTCTCCACATACCAGGGCCCTATTACCTGGGCTAGACAGATGTCCTGGAAAGAAGGGCAAGGTCTCTTCATCATCCTCTCTCTTCAAGACCAGCGCAAAGAAAGCAGCAAAGCCCAGCACCTGGAAATCACCTCATGTGAGCCCAAGGTTGCAGAGAACTCTCAAGGCCTGAGGCGTGGGGATCAGCCATTCCCACAGAGGGGAGACAATATGAGGGGGGAGAGCTACCACCAGTCCAAAAGGTCAGCAAGCCTTGAAACTTCCCAGAGCTTCCCACTCTGCTGCCCAGCTACTCAGAGCATCTCACTTCTGACTCCACCTCACCGCATCCCTGCAGCTCTGCATCAACTGATACAACCTGCAACCTGTCTGTCTGTTATGCCCAAGCGAAGGGGATCCTGTGGTTTGGTTTGGAACACTGGGACACACCCCAGCTTGTCCTAGTCTTCTAGCCTTGGCTGGTGGAATTGTCACAGAGTTTTTTCGAAGAGACCACTCAGGACTGGGAGGGTAGCTCAGCTGGCAGAGTACTTGCCTGGCGTGCACAGAGCCCTGGGTTCATCTCCAGCAACATGACTGGAGCGTCTCCATTAACAGGGTGACAGCATACACCTGATCCGGGCACTAGGGAGGTAGGGGCTGGAAGATCAGAAGTTTGAGGCCAGCCTCAGCTAAATAGTTGTGACCATCTTAGGCTACATGACCTTATCAATCAATAAATACATACATATATATAAGTCAGGATAGAATAGTAGGTAGATGGAGGGAAGATTTGAGATGTCCCACAGGAGTAAAAATTCCAGGGGCTGGGTATGGTAGTAGTACATATCTATAGTTTCAGCACTTGGGTAGCTGAGGCAGGAGGATTGCCATCAATTCAGAAAGAGTCCAGGCTACACATTGAGTACCAGTCTAGCCAGGGCTACATAGGAAGACCCTGTCTTAAAACCCAAACAAAACCAAGTAACTAAGCATGAGAAGAATCCTGAAATGGTCACTTTACTTTTACAGTTTTCCTGGTCCCCTGCCAACTGGCAACTTCCCGGTTCCTTCCAGAGGCAGGTCTGTCCCTGCTCCCTGCTGGTTCTAAGTCTGGGCTTAGTACCCAAGGCTAATATGCACCCACATAACTTTAACCTCTCGGGAATGGGAGCAAGTTTCTGAAGGGAACAGTCCTTTAAATTGCTTTCTTCTCTCATTTTACACTCAGAAGTATCTAACGACACACACACACACACACACACACACACACACACACACGCACGCACGCGCGCTATGAAGAGATATTTGTGATCTTTCTGTGGGAGTGCTAGGATTGGACCAGGACCTTGTGCACACTAGGCAAGCTCTCTACTTCTGAGCTGCATCCCCGGCTTTGTGAGTTCTCCCCTGTAAATTTTCCCACAATCCTAAAGGTGATGATGATAAAGAAGTGTTAGCTCTGGTACTGGGGAACAAGTCTTTTGGGTTATTATGGTTCTGTCTCTGTTATCCCTGCTCCGGGGTCAGTGCTAAGGTAGCAGCTCATGTGTTTGTTAAACGAACATTAAAAAATAATAATAATAATAGCTGGGCTGGAGAGATGGCTCAGCGGTTAAGAGCACTGACTGCTCTTCCAGAGGACCTGAGTTCAAATCCCAGTAACCACATGGTGGCTCACAACCATCCGTAATGGGATCCGATGCCCTCTTCTGGGGTGTCTGACAGCTATAGTGTACTCATATAAATAAAATAAATAAATCCTTTAAAAAAATAATAGCTAGGCTTGAAAAAGAACTGACCACAAGGTGGATAGCAGGGGTGGGCAGACGCTTTGAAGGGGGGAGTTCTGACCTTCAGGGGCTGGGTGATGAACACACTCTCCACAAAGGACACAGCCATGGAGATGAGCCATTTGAGGGAGCTGGCTCTTCCATAGTGCAGGCCATACAGCATCGTGAAGAAGGCCGCCACCCCACTGGTGGTTGCCACCAGGAGCCAGCCCACTAGGACACACCACCAGGGCAGGCCACGAGGGGACCTGCTGGCCCGAGGAGTACTGTAAAAAAAGGTTAGACCAACACAGTTAGGGTGCCACCCGACGACCCATCTGTCCTCATCCTCCAAATGGTCTTGCGAAAGCCTCTTGACCTCTGCTAATCTGTTTCTCCTCTGTAATTTGTGCCTGCCTGAAACAACTGCTCTTTAGGCTGCCGTCTATCCAGAGCTGGCTAGGGGGCAGTCTCTAACCGCAAGCCTAGAAGGCTGGTTCTGGGTCATTAAAAAATCTTCTATGGTAAAAGAGTCTCATCACACAAAAGGCATCAAGCCAGCCACCCCTCCCCCCAGCACGTATCACTGCTTTCAACAACCCTCTCCACACCCCATCTGTCTTACACCCTCCATTTTCCTTTTGGAGGGGGAATATTAAAAACACATTCCAGGCATGATACAAGATCATCCTAGATTACCTCAGAAGGCCTCTCAAGAAGGGTCATTTTCTGAATAATAACAATTTTTTTATTTGTTGACTACCAAAAGCTGTGTGCGTGTGAGCCATGGAAAGACAACCCTTGGGTCTCCAGCATCCTAGGTGAGTCTATTACCACTGAGCTATACCCCAAACATACACACACACACACACACACACACACACACACACACACACACACGGAAAGAGAGAAAGGTCTCACTAAATCGCCCCGTCTGGAGCTGGAGAGATGACTCTGTTTAAGAACACTTCACTGCTCTAGCAGTGGGATGGCACATCAGGTGCCTCACAAACACTTGTGACTTCAGTTCCGAAGGATCCAATATTCTCTTCTAACCTCTGATACTCATACACACATAAACACGTATATAAAATAAATCTTAAAAAAAAGAATACAGAAATTTTTTTTTTAAAGGAACACAGAGTCAGACATTGTAGATCCCAGCACTCAGGAGGCAGAGGCAGGTGGAGGATCTCTGTAAGTTTGAGGCTAACCCGGTGATCTACATAGTGAGTTTCAGGACACCAAGGGCTATATAGAGAAACCCTGTCTCAAAACAACAAAAACAAGGGAAATGGAAGATAGATGCTGGAGAGATGGTTCAGTGGTTAGAGCATTGGCTGCTCTTCCAGAAGACCTGGGTTCAATTCCCAGTAACCACATGGCTGCTCACCGCTGTCTGTAACTCCCAATTCTCTTCTGACCTCTGCAGGCACATATAAGCTGGTGGCACAGCCATTAAGTGCAGTCAAAAACAAAAGAACCAACCAAACAACCAAACAAAACACTGGGTAGTTTTAAATCAACTTGACACAGCTGGAGTCCTCAGAGGAGAAAGCCTCAGTTCAGAACATGTCTCCATAAGATCTGGTTGTAGGCTAACCTGTAAGATATTTTCTTAATCAGTGATTGATAGGGGAGCAAGCCACCAAGCCGCGAGGCACAAGCCAGTAAGCAACATCCCTCCATGACTTCTGCATCAGCTCCTACCTCCAGGTTCCTGCCCTGCTTGAGTTTCTGCCCTGACTTCCTCCAGCAACGAACAACAAAGTAGAAGTGTAAGCCACATAAACCCTTTTCCTCCCCAGTTTACTTTCAAAGCAATAGTAACCCTAACTAAGACACTCAGCTTTGCCTTGAGCTTGCTATGTGGCTCGTGGCTCAAGCTGGTTTGTTGTTGTTGTTGTTGTTTTGTGGTTTGGTTTTTTTTTTTTTTTTTTTTTTTGGTTTTTCGAGACAGGGTTTCTCTATGTAGCCCTGGCTGGCCTGGAACTCAGAAATCCGCCTGCCTCTGCCTCCCAAGTGCTGGGATTAAAGGCGTGCGCCACCACTGCCAGGCTCAAGCTGTTTTTGAACACGCGATCTTCCTGCTTCATCCTCCCTAGTATTGGGGATTATAAAACTGTGCATCAGGCCCAGCACACTTAGTTCCGTCGTCAAATAACCTGTCTTCAAAGTTTACTAATTATTACAAAAAACCCAAAAAACAAAAAACACTTGCAGAGAGACTCCTTAGCATGCATAAGAATGAGGCTCAACCCCCAGCACTTCAACAAAGCAAAGAAAACATCAAATAAATGGAAGAAAATATCCTTTGGGTTTGAATTAGGAGCTCTACATTTCAGAGTGAAACCGAGGCACAGAGAGACGGAAACATGGCGACAACATTGCAGACTGGGCAACAACCACCAAAAATAAGGTCACGAACTGCAAAGTTCTGTGCAAAGGACTGAGTGTCTTCCAGCAAGTAACCCTGTCCCCTTAACCCCTGATGGCTTTGAGGATACTCAAGGGAACCCCTAGTTCCTTCTACCTGCCTGGTCTGAGTGGACATCTTTCCAAGGTTGGACAAGGTGTCCCAGCCTATAGCCCCAGGCTGGAGAGGGCAGGTGTGTTCATTCAGCATTCAAGGAAGTAGATTACCTGGTATATGCCAGTGCTGGGGTACCTGGCTGTCCCCAGAGGTGACCCTTCAGGACCTGTAGCTGCCTGAGGGCCTGGGCATGGCTGTGGCGATGCAGGAAGCCTTGGGGCCCCACCAGCCGAAGCACCCTCTCCACATGTTCCAGTTGAAGGTAGAGACACCGCCTGTAGATGCTGTCCTTCCAAAGGCTGCTCACTGCCAGCTTGGGCTTGGGATGCCATGTGTTCTCTATGAGTCAAAGGGGAAAGTGACCAGGTAGTAGTAGGGGACAAAGAACCAGCAGCAATAAAAACCACAGCAACCTCCTTGAGCTCACCTGCTGCATGCCAGGTGCAGGAAATCTGAGGCTCAGAGGCTGGGCCCAAACAGCCAGCCAGCGTATTTTTTTTTTCTTTTAGCTTTTGATCAGGGACAGTTTGAAAATGTGCTGACTTATAAAGAGAAGAACACACTTTCCCACGCACGCTGCTTCTAACCCAGTGACTGACTTTAAGTGATCATTGTCTGGCCATTTCCCTCTAGAGTCTTAGTTTTTTAAAATGGTATCTATGACCTAGTATCTCTGCCTCTCTGTTGCTATTTCTGTCTCAATCTCTGTCTTTGTGTGTGTGTTTGTCTTTCTCTGTATTTGTGTATTTGTGTGTGTGTGTGTGTGTGTGTGCCACAGCACTCGTGTAGAGGTCAGAGGTCTGTGTGATATAGTATGTCTGTGTTCAGGTGTCACATCCCATGTTATAGACAGTTGTATGTTAATCCCAGCACTTGGGAGGCAGAGGCAGGCGGATTTCTGAGTTCGAGGCCAGCCTGGTCTACAGAGTGAGTTCCAGAACAGTCAGGGCTACACAGAGAAACCCTGTCTTGGAAAACCAAAAAGGAAAAAAAAAAGAAAGAAAAGGACAGTTGTGAGCTGCCTTGTGGGTACTGGGAATTGAACCGGGATCCTCTGGAAGAATAGTCAGTGTTCTTAACCACTGAGCTGTCTCTCCAACCCCTGGTTTTCACATTTTAAGAACAATTATTTTATTTTGTTTTTTCTCACATGTATGGGTGTGTGTTTGCCACATGTGTATGAGTGCTCCAGAGGCCAGACGAGGGCATTGGATCCCTCGGAAGTAGTTCTAGGCAGTGTGATGCGACTGCTGGGGACAGGATTTGGGTCCTCTGCAGGAGCACCAAGCCACCTCACTAGCCTTCTCCTCGCTTTTTCTTCTTGTTTTAAAATATGAAACCTTCCTAGTAAGCCAGATGTGTGGAGCTTACATGCCTGCAATAACAAGTTCAAGGCCAGCCTGGTCTATGTAGTGAGACCTGTCCCACAAAAGAAAAGCCATTTCAAATAACCAGAAGGGAAGGCAAAAAGTTGGTAAAGCGCATGCCTTCTCCAGGCTTCCTGGTGGCCTCTGCATGTGGATTTACTGTTTGAAATGCTCAGGCTGGCCTGGAACTCAGGACCCTACTGCATCGGCCTCTTGAGTTCTGGGATTACAGGCTTGTACCACATTGGTCTACTTGGCAGCAAACCTTAAAGCTCACACCATTTCATTAAGTACATTAGTGCGTTTCTGCCAGAGAGAAAGGCTTCAAAGGGCTGCACTCTTAACTTTCAAAATAAAAATATATAATTAAAGAAGTAGCAACAGCATTATGAATTTGTAAGTTTCTTAACAATAATCCCATCAAATATCCAACCAATGGGTATTTTTCCTAATTATATTAGGAGCTGATTTCCTTCTCTTCCTTCTCCTCTTTTTAAAAATTTTTTAAACATTTATTATTTGTTTAGTGTGTGTGTGTGTGTGTGTGTGTGTGTGCGCGCGCGTGCGCACCATGGCACACATGTGAAGGTATAGTTTGTGGGAGCTGGTTCTCTTTCTCCAGGGATCAGACCCGAGCTGTTAGGTGGGGCGGGGTTTTGGGAGAGTGCTTCAGCCTTCTAAGCCACCTAGGCCTCCCCCCTCCGTCCTCCTCTCCCCCTCCTTCCTCCTCTCCCCCCTCCTTCCTCCTCTCCCCCCTCCTTCCTCCTCTCCCCCCTCCTTCCTCCTCTCCCCCTCCTT
>JADRCH010000090.1:6903583-6919047 GCA_019843965.1 Rhynchomys soricoides
TTTCCTTCCTCCTTCCTCCTTCCTTCTTTCCTTCCTCCTTCCTCCTTTCCCTCGTCTTCCTTCATAGGATTTTGCTTTGTAGGCCAGGCTTATTTCAAACTGGTAATCCTCCTGCTTCAGCCTCTTGACTGCTGAGATTACAGTTATAGGGGTGTACAGCAATGTCACACACACACACACACACACACACACACACATATCCAGTGCTGGGTTTTGAACTCAGGTAGTTGGGCGTGGAGGCCAGCATCTCAGCATCTTTACCCACTGGCCCCATTGCTGTTTTTCTACAGTTGGGTTGTTGAAATTTCAGATTCTCCGTATTTCTTCTCCTGGCTGGAGACAGAACCTAGGGATTAGTCACATGCTCTATCTCTATCCCCAGCTCCCCTAAAATGTGGTGGTGGTGTTTTTTTAAATAATGTTATTTTGTCTTTGAGACAGTGATTCATGTATCCCAGGCTGGCCTCAAGCTTTCAGTGTTGCCAAAAATGACCTTTGCCCTCCTTTCCCATCCTCCCGCGCTAAGTGCAGGGATTTCAGGCAGCCGCCGGCTGACATACCAGCTGAAAGAAATGTTTAAATATCGCTTCTTGTCGTTTGTTTTAAATCATAGAAGTAACATATTTATAGTAAGAAACAAAACATGGGCCAGGGAGATGGCTCAGAGGACACAGACACTTGCTGCCAAGCTTGATGACCCACATGGTATGGTGAAACCGGTCACACGAGTTCTTCTCTGACCTCAAAGCATGCTCTTACCCACGTTCGATAATAAATGTACTCTGTTTTAAAGGAGCACGAAGCTGTGTGTGCTGGTACATGCCTGCAATCCCAGCATCTGGGAGAAGGAGGCAAGGCCTTGATTTCCAACCTGGACCACCTGGTTCCGTAGGGCCACTTCCTTTTAATTGGACTCTAGCCAGCTCCAGTGTGAGCATGGCCCTGGCAGGTTTTGCCTTCTCTCCAGTTCCTCTGCCTTGCTTAACTGTTAGACTGCATTCCTAAAGCTAGCCGCCAAGGTCTATTCCCTTATTTGGCCACTTCCTCCTCCTGAGGCTACCAAGGTCCAACTATCAAAGTATTGAAGTCCAGCAATCAAAAGCCCCCTTTGGCATACTTAATTAACATACCAAATTAAAATTAAACACCTCAGGCTGGAGAGATGGCAGTGGTTAAGAGCACTGATTGCTCCTAGAGGTCATGAGTTCAATTCCCAGCAACCACATGGTGGCTCATAACCATCTGTAATGGGATCCAATGCCCTCTTCTGGTGTGTCTGAAGACAGCTACAGTGTACTCAGATACATAAATAAAATCTTTAAAAAAATATAGAGAGATAATAAAAAATAAATAAAACACTTCATCCTAAAATGGGGTTTCCCCTTTAACCTTTATAAACCACTGTTTGCCTGTGGGCCACATCTGTCTCCTCTCTATCCAGAGGCAGGCCTTTGTCTCTCCAGGAAGAACTTACCTTTCGGTTTAACAGACCCACACGTGAAGGTGAAAGGGTCTGCTCTCCCTTTGGCTTCCTCCCAGAACCCCTGTCCCTCTGTGCTCTCCGGGCAGACGACGGCCTCCATTAAATCGAGGAGGTAGTTAATGTCCATTCGGTTCATAGAGTCCCAGCCTGAGGCTGGGGGTGGCACCTTCAGGGCTTTAAACAGTGAGCTGATGAGACTCTGTATACCCTGCAAGAAAGCACAGCAAGGCGTGGGAACATGAACCACAGGCGAGGGTGCACGGTACAGAAGCCAAGAGCATAGGCCCTGAGCTTCGTGATCCACATTTCAACTACAGCTTCGCCTGCTACCCTAGGCACGACCCACAACCACTGAAATCTCTCTTGTAGGGCTGAATGGACTCATTCCAGCATCCCAGGCTGCATTACTCAAGCCACCACACACAGCAAGGGTCCTATAAAAGATTATCAAGCACCTGAATGCAGGAAAAAGCATCTCTTTTAGGGGCTTCTAGCCCAGGGTTCTATAGTACAACACTGTCCTTAGAACCACACTGCTGCCATCTTCAGTGCTTCTGAGCGTGCTCACAGAGCATACCAGGTGGGCCTGTTGACTGGTTACCATCCCTAGAAGGGGAGGGACAGGAAGGGTCTTGAGGCCCTCAACCAACCTCATGCAATTCTGACATAGCTACATAAGGTCTCTCTGTCTCTGTCTCTCTGTCTCTCTCTGTCTCTCTGTCTCTTTGTCTCTCTCTCTCTCTGTCTCTGTCTCTCTGTCTCTTTGTCTCTCTCTCTCTGTCTCCGTCTCTCTCTCTCTCTCTTTCTCTCTCTGTGTTTGTGTGTGTGTTAGTGAGGAAGACAGGGAGGGGGCTCCATCTATACAGCCATAAGCCATTGTCACTACTGCATGCTATCCTTCCAAGGCGGCTGCTTTAAGGTTGAGCATGCTCCTGTCTATAACCCTTTTCCCTTGCTGGGTCAGGAAGCCCCAGTAAACTCATTGATTTCTCTGGGTGAACTTGGTGGACTCGTTCTTTGGGCTGTCCTTGGAGCCTAGGAGGAGCATGGATATTGTTTGTGTCTCCTGCCATGGAAAGAATTTTACCAACAGAATTTCCAGTGAGAGTGGGATATCTTGCACATAATAGGTGTGCATGTGTGTGTGTACACACGTGTCCTATCGGTTTGCATGTGTGTGTATACATGTATCGCATCAGTCTGCATGTTTTCAGCTGGCAAATATTGGCAACTGAGACTGTCAGATAACCCAGACTGACTGACCCCACGCACCAGTCTACTCTCCACTCCTGCTAGGTTAGAACATCCCTCCATTCCTACAAAAGCTGAGGCTGAGAACATACCTTCGTCACTGTTTCAGCTGTCAGAAGTCCCTCCTCCACGGGCTGTGGTGAGGGAATCAGGTTGGAGGGTCCCTGTTTCCGTTTCCCATCGTTCTCCACTGGGAGACGAGGTCGGGTGTTCCGAAAGATCTGGACAATCAGGAGGTTGATGGGGAACATGAGAATGGAGCTCTCCAACCCAATCATCACCTCCTGCCAAGTGAACTCAATTTTGCCTAAAGGAAAAGGAAAGAAGGGAATGTCAAATGGAGACAGATGCCCAGAGCCCAGTCCCCTCCACCCTCTCAGCAGAAGGCAGCTACACAGTGAAGGACCAACCAAGCACAACTCCTGAGAGGTCACCCATGGGCCGTTAGATGTCCACCCTGCTCCTAAGAGGCCCTTAGCTTACTCAGAGCTATGGGCTAAGCCAGATAGTCTGTGCTAGCATGGCAGTTTACCATGAGCCTGGGCCATGGGGCTTAACTTCTCTTGCAGGGCTGGAGGCTAAGGTCAGCTGTGAAAGAACACGGACAAACACGTCTTCTTTGTTCCAGTGAAGGCTGAATCAGGGAGCTGAGGGGGCAGCTTGGTGTGTAAAGTGTTTGCTATGCAAGCTTGGGGGCCTGTACCCCACGATCCCAAGCACCACTGTAAAATGTCAGGTGGGCCACTTATAATCACTGTGTTGAGAGGAGGGACAGGCAGATCACTGGGACTTTTTGACCAGCCAGTGTAGCCCAGCTGGTGAGCTTAAGTCTTCAAAAAGTGAGGTGATTAGCTCCCGAGGAGCAACACCCAAGGCCGAACCCTGGTTTCAGTACACACATACACACATGTGTATGCACATATGCACACAAAACACAAAGATTAAGTCAAGTTAGGCATGGTGGCACACACCTCTAATGGTTAGTGATACTTGGTCCACAGAGACCTTGCCTCAAAATATCAAATTAATCAAACAAAGCTAAAAATCTCTAGATTATAGCGGTCTTGCTGTGGTTGTGAGTCTGGTGCCCACTAGCCCCAGAACATCGGATGTAATCCTGAGATTTACCCAAGTCCATCTTCTGCTCAGCTGGGTCTTTAGGGACACCCCAGAACATGATGCTGGTCAGCATGGTGCAGAGAAGCATCGAGAAGCAACAGGACACCCTCTGCACACGTGTGAAGCTGCTCCAAGTGGAACTGCAGAAGGCCGAATACCAGATGTGTCCATCCTGGAAACCCGTGGAGGTTTTAGTGAAAAACAGGTGGCTGTGGACAGGCCAGGAGGGAGAGGCAGAGAGACATTTAGGGAAGGAAACAGATATGCAGAGGGGCTGGTCTATTAAAAGCAATCTGGAGCAAGGCATGCCTTTAACCCCAGCACTTTGGAAGGCAGAGATAGGTGGAACTCTGTGACTTCAAAACCAGCCTGGGCTGTAGAGCTAGTTCCAGGACAGCCAGAGCTGATATATAGAGAAACCCTGTCTTGAAAAGAACAAACAGGGCTGGAGAAATGGCTCAGCAGTTAAGAGCACTGACTACTCTTCTGAAGGTTCTGAGTTCAAATCCCAGCAACCACATGGTGGCTCATAACCATCTGTAATGAGATCTGGTGCGTCTGAAGACAGCTACAGTGTACTTACTTATGATAAATAAATGATTCTTTGGGCCAGAGTGAGCAGGGCTGGAGTGATAATAAATAAATAAATAAATAAATAAATAAGAAAGAAAGAAAAGAACAAACAAACAAAAACCAACAATAACCTGGGATTCGCCTGTAAGGTTTAGCATGTTTGAGGCCCAGCAAGATGGTTCAAGTAGGTAGATGGCCCTTACTACACAACTATGAACCACATTTTTTAAAAAGCTGGTTTAGGTGACTTGTAACCTGGGGCACTCTTATGGCAATGTGGGAGGTGCAGACAGGAGATACTCTCAGGTAAGCAGCAGAGACCCTGCCTTAGAAATGAGGTCAGGCTGGAGAGATAGCCCAGTGGCTAAGAGTACCATGCACTGTTTCACAGTAACTAAGAGCACCCACTGTGTGCTGTTTAAGAGTGGCTGAGAGCCGGGCAGTGGTGGCGAGTGCCTTTAATCCCAGCACTTGGGAGGCAGAGACAGGCAGATTTCTGAGTTCAAGGCCAGCCTGGTCTACAGAGTGAGTTCCAGAACAGCCAAGGGCTATACAGAGAAACCCTGTCTCGAAAAACCAAAGGGGGGAAAAAAAAGAGTGGCTGAGAGCACCCATTGTGTGCTGTTTGTTTAAGAGGACCTAAGTTCGAGTCCCAGCACCCACGTGATGACAGCTAACAACTGTTTGTCACTCCTAAAAGGTTTGACACCTTTCCTGGTCTCCACAGGCACTCAATGGACATGGTGCACAGATACACATGCAGGCAAAACACACATGCACATAAAAAAACACACACACACACACACACACACAAAAAAACAACTGAAAGTGAAGAACCAATTCTCAAAAAGTTGCCCTCTGACCTCAACAGAAATGCCACATCACAGACAAACACATACATATGCCATATACATTTTTAAAAACTAGCAGATTGTGATTTTACTTTTGACATTGTCTCCTGTAGCACAGGCTGGTCTCACAAGCACTATTGGAGAATGAATAACCTTGTGCTCCTGACCCTCCAGCTTCCTCTCTGAGTGCTGGAATTACAGGCATTTGCTGACACACCCAGGGGCCCCCAGGGCTTCGTACAAGCTGAGCAAGCACTCCAGCACTCCTTGGTCCTAGCCTGCCCTCCCTCTGACCCATGACCTCAGGCAGGTGATATCATTCTTCATGTCTGTTTCTGTGACTTTAAGATAATGACAGAACCTTCCTCCCTGGATGTTTGGAAGGATTTAGAGCCATAGTTATTACTGATTTGAGACAGAGTCTTGTGTAGCTCAGGCTGGCCTCACACTCACTATAGCTGGTCTGTACCACTGCGTCAGCAAAATCACCACCTTTATAAAGCACTGAGGCAGCACTAACATGTAGTTAAGTGGTCTGTGTGCCTGGTATCTTTGCTGCAACTTGAATTTGATAAGATAGCTGTAATATTATCAGTTAGGACCCCTCACCCATGCCCCCATCTGAGTCAGCCTCTTGGGACAGATCTCTAATTCCGAATTTATCCCTTTTGAAGGGCCCACTAGGAGGGGATGTCACCAGACTAGCAGACCTTCTGCCCATTGAAGAGAGTGAGTAAATTCACCATCCTTTCTGTGCGCTCTTGCAAAGCCATTAGGAACGCTGGGCACGATGGAATATGGCCATAATTGCAGGACAGTGGGAGATGGGAGCAGGAGGCTCAACATCATCCGTGGCTCATTGCCCAGGCTACATGAGATCCTTTCTCAAACAAAAATAAAGAAAATTACTTGACCTAAACATACTCTTGCCGAAGGGTGACCGTGAGACATTTATAATACTAAAGACAGACGGCGACGTATTTCCAGTAATACAACAGATGGAAAATAAGTGGCCTGGGTGATAGCTTTGGTAAAGTATTTGCTGTATAAGGACCGGGGTTCAATCCCCACCCTATGTAAAAAGTCATGTGTGGTGATGCATGCTTGTAATCCTAGAACTGTGGAGGCAGAGGCAGACCAAAAGGCTTCTGGGACTCCCTGGCTGGCCACCTAGTCAAAATGGCAGTTATAGGCCAGTGAGAGATCTATCTCTAAAAACAAGGTGGATGGTGACTGAAGAATGACCTCTGTCCCAGACACGTATACAAACAAAACACAACACACACAGTGTATGTTGATGTGTGTGCATGTAGATATTAGTGTTCATTTGTATGTGTTTGCAGAGCAGTGTGGAAGGAAACACATCAGGCAAGGGAACGAGGAATGAAGAAACGGAAAGGAAACCGGAGTTGAAAACCCATCTGCCACAAAACACAGAAAAGGGCCACAAAGGGCCAGCGGCTGAATCAGAGTCTATCCTACTTAGGGTCTCTGTTGCTGTGACAAAACACCATGACCAAAAACTGCTTGGGGAGGAGAAGGTTTATTACATCTGACGGCTTAAAGTCCATGATCAGGGAGATCAGGGCAGGAACCTGGAGGGAAGAACTGAAGCGAGGACTACAGAGGAACACTGCTTGTGTTTGCCTTCCCCACTAGAAGGAACTCCTAAGGCATTATCAGAGGTGCAGACTGCTGGCTACTCACCCTTCCTTCTTATACTGCCCAGGACAGCTCCCAGGGTGGTGCTGCCCACATGGGTCTGGGTCCTCTCACACCAATCACCAATCAGGAAAAGGCACCCCAGGCTTTTCAACTGAGGTTCTTTCTCCCCAAAGGATTCTAGGTCGTGTCACATTGATATAAAACCAGTCACCTCACCGTTCAACTACCATGGCCGCCAACAGAGAAAATATCCTTCGACATTCATCAGAAAACCACACAGGTAAGTGATCCCTTCTCCTTACCCCCTGGAAAACATGTCTGTCTCTTAGGCTGCAAATCCTGCTAGAGTCCCCACTCCAACATGACCTTTGGACCAGCAGTGTCACAGCCTCAAAGATATCCAGGCCACTGGTTGAAGTGTGCTCTGGTTAGCATGCCTGGGCTCTGAGGCTATTTCCCTAAGATTAAAGAAGACAGAGAGGTACATTTGCCGAAAAAGACAGAAAGGAAGTACCTAAACTGCTTCCTGTCCTGCTCTGTGGCCACAGGAAACACCTTGTCCAGGACACAGTCTCCCACATCAATGGACAGCCACGAGTTGCAGAGGAAATACCATTTCCGGTCCACCACAGAGTCGTAGACCAGCACCCGGCTCACATACCTGGAGAAGGGAGATACAGCTCTGAGGATCTTGAGACTTGGGAGTAGGGACTCCCTGGGACATTGCAGAGGTAAGAGCTTCAGAAAGTGAACCCCAAAACGGACACGTGCATATATGTTCTTCACTTGGTGTGTGGGTGATATTGGGCTCACACCTCCTGTGGGGAGGTCATCCAGCAGAGAAAGCCAGCTTAGCTTTGAAGGCAGCTGCTTGTCCTCAGAGAGGCGGCAGGGTGCCGGGAGACACATTTGAAAAATCTGGACCCCTGTTGGGTACACCTTTCGATAAGCAAAGGAAGACCAGTGAAAAGTGTGCTCCAGCAAGCTCCTTCAAAGCCTCTGGAGAGATATCTTGCCGGGTAGTGGTGGCGCACGCCTTTAATCCCAGCACTCGGGAGGCAGAGACAGGCGGATTTCTGAGTTCGAGGCCAGCCTTGTCTACAGAGTGAGTTCCAGGTCAGCCAGGGCTACACAGAGAAACCCTGCCTCGAAAAACCAAAAAGAAAAAAAAAAAAGAGAGATATCTTGTATGTCTTAGGAGGTGTGGGCTAAGAGCAGCTTTTCCATCACTGTCTGGCCAGTAGGAAGATGGCAAAGCTGCTCTTCCCTGGATGCTCAATACAAGTTGTCACTGCGATGTACACATGTCCCTCATTTCCATGAGCACGGCTCCATCAGGGATGCAAAGGCCACCTATGTCCAGGCCATGGCCCTCCTGGGTGACTGACATCCAGTGATACAGGACCTGGACATTTTGGTCCAACTTGGGGGACAGCTTCAGAGATCCACAGGGTTGGCTGGGCTGTCACTGGGTTATACCATTGTTTGATACCTCCCTCTGCCTATCCCAGGCCTGGCCTCCCTCTCCACTTGCTGATACTAAGGTTTCTTCAATAGACACCCAACATGTTCACTTGCCTCTGCTTCCTGAGAATGCAGTGAGTTAAAGACAGCAGCAAAGCTTGGTGTGGTGGCTCTTACCTCTGACTCCAGCTCTCATAGGCTGAGACAAGAGACTGCCAGGAACTCAAGGCTAGCCTAGGCTACAGAGTGAGAACATCTGTCAAAACAGCTAAAATGTAAGCGGTGTATGTTCTGTCTGCCTGTCTCTTTATCTCTATCTCTTTCTCTATGACTTCTGTTTCTTGAAACAGGGCAAGCCAAAGATGACCTTGAACTTCAACCTCCTGCCTTTCAAGTGCTAGGGTTATGGGTATATTATTATTATTATTATTATTATTATTATTATTATTATTATTAATTATTTTCTGAAATAGAGTCTCTCTCTGTAGTCCAGGCTATCCTAGAACTCACTATGTAGACCTTGAACTCACAGAGGTGCACTTGCCTCTACCTCCCAAGTGTTGAGATTAAAGACATATCTTAACACACGTGGCATGCCCAGAATTTTTATGATAAAGTCTCATGTTCTAGCCCAGGCTACTGTGGTGTTCACTATGTACCCCAGGCTATCCCAAAACATGTTTTTTAAGGCTCTGCATGCTGATACCTGGTCATAAGGACACTATTTGTCTGATTCTCTCCTTTTGATCTCAGGAAGAATGGATAGAACCTTGCTTTGATTGTGTAGCTGTATGTGATCTTGGACAAATCTTGAGTTGGTAATACAGAAAGGCCAGGGGCAGGCCCAGTGCTGGACACCAGGGCTGGACTTCAGCCTGCCTCCCTTCTTGTCTGGTTTCTGGTTTCTGGTTCCTGTCACGAGCCAGGGACCTCTCCGACCCTGCTTGTCTCACTTATGCCATGCAGAGCTATGAGGCATATGACTCAGGCATTGAGGCCAGACTAGTCATTTGCCATCTCCCAGCTCACCATGATGGCCGATCCCCAGAGTTGTCGTGCCACAGCCTGAGGCTCTGCAGTTCTCCCAGGGGGAACAGAGTGGAAAGCAGGAAGACATCGACCCCTCCTCGCTCAAAAACTGCAGCATCAGGGTCTGACAGGTGGTGCGGCTCACTCTCTCCATCCGAGCCAAACAGGGTGAGAGTCACCTAGAATCCAGACCCCAGAAGCCAGGACGGTAGCTCAGTAGGTGCAGCCTTTGTCCAGCCTTCAGAAGTGCTATGCTTGATCCCAGCGCCGCACAAAACTAGGCATGCAGACACAAGCACAGACATTCACACAGGCGCACACACACGCATATGCACACTCACAGTCACTTATACTCACACACTCACACATCCATACACACACACTCATATTCACTCACACACACTTACAAATACACACTCATACATACATACACACATATGACACACACTCGCACACACTCCTATTCACTCACACACATTTATACGCCACATGCTCACTCACACACACACACACACACATACATTCACACATTCACACACAAGAATATTCTTTCCTCTAAAATACAAAATGGAAGGAGGGCAGGAGCAACATAAAACCACAGAGCCAAATACACTCCACAATGGATGGCAGCCACCTCTGCACTGGGACAGACACACCCACCAACCACAGGTACCTTTGAAGATGTGGCTGCCCCTCGTCGGTGTCCGGTGTAGACTGTCACCAGGTAGTGATACTGGGCAAAGGGATCATTATCCTCCAGCACTATGACTTTCACCTGGACAGTAGGACAGAGTTAGCAGGACCCTACTCAGTGAGCTCACCCACTACCCCACAGCTAAGAATGAGTCAGTCACCCATGACAAGTAACATACAAAAAAAAAGCAAAACTGCATGCATTATTATCTGATCCAGTGAGAACCGTCCATCCTGAAAAAAGGGGCTTCAAGAAAAATACCAGCAAAGGCAAGGAAGCATCAAGTGCTCTCAATGTTACGTGTGAACTGTGAAGTTAAGTTGGAAATGGGCTTGGCATCAAACTGAGAATGTTCAGTGTTAGGTACGGTGAGCCAGGTGTATCTGTTTATACAATCAGACTTGTTCCCTAGGAAATTCAGAAGAAATGAGATGTTCAGATGTTTTAGCGAAAGCATCAAGTGACCTGACTTAGCTGGGGGCCGTGGTGACCTCTGGGTCACTCTGCCCTCCTCTCCCTCCCATGAAAGCTTTACATCAAGTACTGAGGCGCTGCTTTCAAGGATGTAGAGTCAGCTCTGTCACAGACATACTCTTTGGGGACAGCTGAGAGTCAGTGACCAATCAGTGAAGTATCTGGGTGTGACTAAGACCTGTTCATCTCAGCCCGGCTCTGTCAGATCTCCTCGAGGACTGGTGAGCTGTCACTGCTGTATGACCATCCTGCCAGCTCCCCAGGGGCTCACCCTACGAGTTCCTCGTAGAGAACACCCGCAGCCTTAACTCCATCTTAGAGCCCGCCTTCTGGGAGCCAACCTGTGGCATTTAAGATGTTTTATATAAATCATATGTATTATATATATCGGGGTGTTTCTTTTTTGAGATAAGGTCTCACTATGTAGGCTAGACTGGAGTTCTCTATGTAGACCAGCCTGGCCTTGAACTCATAGAGATCCATACACCTCAGCCTCTTGAGTGCTGAGATTAAATGCGTGTGTGTGTGTGTGTGTGTGTGTGTGTGTGTATAGTGTGTGTGTGTGTCTGTGTGTGTGTGTATGGCATTGTACAAATGGCCGCAGTACCCAAAGAGGCCAGAATAGTGCATCAGATCCCCTGGAATTTGGGTTACAAGTGATCGCGAGCTGCCTGACATGGGTTCTAGGAATGGATCTTGAGCTTGGTCCTTCTGCAACATCAGTATGTGATATTTTACTTATTTGTTTTATACATTTGTGAATTTTGTCTGCATGTCTGTATGCGTGTGCATGCATGTGAATCTCCTGGACCTGCAGTTACTGGACTTAGGGATGGCTGTGAGCCACCACGTGGGTGCTCAGAACTGAACCCGGGTCCTCTGCAAGAGCAACAAGTGCTCTTAAGCACAGAACCATCTCTCCAGCCCCGTTTTTGTGGTTTTGTCTTTGTTGTTATTTTTTTAGACAAGGCTTCATCATGTATCCATGGCTGTCCTAAAACATACTGTGTAGACCAGTCTTGCCTTCAACTCAGATATCCTCCTGCCTCTGCCTCCAAGTGCTTAAAGCCTTGCCCCACTATACCAGGCCCAGCAGTGTGTGCTCTTACCTACTGAGCTATCCCTCCAGCCCCAACCCGAGATACTTAGATATCAAGGTTTGGTCTCATGGAGGAGTCAAAGACAGCAGTGTGAATGTTGAATGACACCTTATGACATTTAATTCTGTGATGTTATTTCTAGTGATGGACCGGGGGTGGGGGTGGGGGGTGATGGGCAGCCCCTAGCTCTGCCACACTGAGCCCTCACACTCACCTATGTGTTCCCTCAGACATTCATGATCGTAAATGAGGTGGTGCCTGCATGCAGTGATATCTCCCTGATAATTTGATGAAAGGGAATGTTTTGTGAATGCATAGGCCAAGGGGCCAACTTGCCTGAAATGACCCCAGGGGTTACGGCCTAGACTACCACAATTGGCCTCTCCGCAGACTCCTGCCTCTCGATTCTACAGCCCCTGCTCCTCCCCTTCCCAGGAACCCAGCACCTCACCTTGGCCTGATCCTGTATGTCCTTTCTCCTGGCCCACATCACCACTAGCACATAGAGCATGCAGAGGCAGCCCACTGTGGTAACCACCACTGGGTTGTCTTCAAAGGTAGCAAAGAGCTGTGCAGTCTGGTGGACATCGATGGCATTGGGCATCACCAGGAACGTGCTCCCGAAGAAGGTGAGGTGGTTGCAAAGGCAGTGTGTCTGGGAGGTGGTGGTTTGTGGGCCCACCTGAAAACCCCAAAGAGACCACGTTTGGGAAATGAGTCTGCTTCAGCCCAGTGAAGAAAAATGATGAGCACCTCAGTGTGAGCACCACACAGTCAGCCTTTCAGATCCATGGATTTAGCCAACCTCTGGTCAAAATTATCTCTTTTAGGGCAGGGGATGTGACTTAGTTGGTAGAGAGCTTACCTAAAATGCATGAAGCCCTGGATTGAATCAATATCACATAAAATGGATGTGGTGGTGCTTTCCTGGAATCCCAGAGTCACAAGGTAGGAGGATCAGGTGTTCAAGGCTACATATTCAAGGCTAATCTGGGCTACGCAAGACTCTGGCTGACTGGCTATCTAGGCCAGAGGCATCAAATCCCCCTGGAGCTGGAGTTACAAGTGTTTGTGAGCTGCTGATATGCATGCTGGGAACTGAACTTGGCTTCTCTGTCAAATTATTAAGGATCAGAGTCCAGAGTCCCAGAACCCAAATGGATACACATAGGTGGACCTGTTAACCTGCCGGTAATTCCAGCCTCAGAAGGGGGAGACAGGATCCCTAGAGAAAGCTGGGTACTGAGCCTAGCCACGTCAGCAAGCTGTGGGTATGACTGAGACACCCTGCCTCATTGAATGAGGTAGAATATGGAGGATGATTTCTAACATCAGCTTCTGGCCAATATACACATGGGTGCACATGCATGTGCACCGACCCACATTCAAAAATGCATATACACACAATGAACAATGAAAATTCATTTTCAGAGAGCATTATTTACTTTCATTGTGCTAGGGATTAAGCCCTACCCTTCCTTGTAACATTTCCTTTCCTGGAGTGTGGGGACCTTCTATTTCTTAAGAATATCTTTGTGCCATTCTGCTCCCTAGACCTTGAATGTGGCAGCCAGAAGCCAGGGTGGGGTTTGACAAGCTGATACAGCCCAGAAGAGGCTCTCCCCCAGTGTCCTCCTTCCATAGCTATAGGACGGCATGGCTCTTGATCTGTGTCCTCAGCTAGGCTTCTAATTTGATGGGTTTTCTCACCAATCTACCCCCACCACCGGGACAAGGTGAACAGTTGGTCAGTCAATGAAAGAAGGTGCCACTCCCATAGATGCAGAGAGGAGAGGGGGAAACTTGGGTTCTCCATGGAGGCAGGAGATCTTGGTAGGGCCTGGAATGGTAGAGAAGTCTAACAGTGGGTAACAGGAGGCAGCCAGAGGGCTCCCAGGAGAGGGCTCTGGGGCAGGGGGGCCAGAAGGTGTGTGTATGTGGGGTGGGGGTGGGGTGGAGCTTTCTGGATAGAAGTAAGTAAGGAGAGCATTTCGGGAAGGTGCAGCCTTGGGACTCATGACTGGGACAATGTGGTCCTATCCAGCGAGTGCTCTGATGGCCTCAAAGCCAAAGTCTCCCTGCAGGACACTGTCACCTGGGCCTCAACCCTGTGATACAGAGTGGATAAAAATTAATCACAATAAGATCATTATGAACTTTGACATTTGGGGAAGCTGTGTCGTCACGGTGATGATTTGGCCACGGGCAGACCTGGCTCTGAGGCACAGGTCCTCTTTATGAGGTGTGTGGGATTTGGAGGCAGATCCATCCACTTTCCTGATCCATTGTCTCATTGCCTGTGAAGTGGGGATGACAGCTCTCCTGGGGCTATCTGAAGCACTGCAAGCGGGTGCTGGTAAGGATGAACTCGGACACAGCTGAGGTCATTTTCTGGAAATTGACACCTTGGCCTGCCATGCCCCACACACGACGGGGAGCCTTCTGACTTATGCCTGTTCATACTCAGTGATCCTGTACCTCTGGCTCCTAAGATGGGCTCAGGTAAGAGGTTGGGGACCACATGGCCTCCGGTGAAGCAGGGAGCTTGCACCGGAGTTTATAACAGGAAATCTGACCTAGTCAGGGTGGTCAAGTTTTCTCAAGGAAAATGGGCTTAGCTGAGGGGAAGGAGGAATCTGTATGCAGAACACCTTGGAGAATCAAGAGACAGTGTGCCAGAGGCTCCAAAGGGGACACTACAAGAGTAGACACGCCCACCAAGCCTCCCCAGCTTATTCCTCACACCCTTACCTGGCACCCAGAGTTGTCCCAGGTCTCCTGGGTTTCATCCCAGAAGACGCAATGTGCCAGGAAGGTGGTAATGCCAACTGTGAGGTTCCTGTCAGAGGTAGACTCCAGATCATCCTTAAGGGCCACCTTCAAATAGTAGATTCCTTCTCCAAAGGGCAGGTCCTTTGGGTGCAGAATCCATGTGGGAAGGTCACCTGCAGTAAACAAGGCTCTGGAGACCTCAAGGCAGCTCCATTATCCCAGGAGTACCCTTGCTCAGTGTGTGGGGACATGTCAGGACATGAAGGGCTTGTGTCCTTATTGGCCATGTGATATCAGACTGGTTATTGAGTGTCTGTGTTCTTTTTTTGCTGTTGTTTGATTTGTAGTTTTGAAGCAGAATCTTTTTTTTTTTCCCCCAAGACAGGGTTTCTCTGTGTAGCCCTGGCTGTCCTGGAACTCCCTCTGTAGACCCGGCTGGCCTTGAACTCAGAAATCCACCTGCCTCTGCCTCCCAAGTGCTGGGATTAAAGGCATGCGCCACCATTGCCTGGCTTGAAGCAGAATCTTATGTAGACCAGGCTGGCCCCAAATTCGCTACATAGCCCAGGTTGGCTCTACTGGCCCTACTGGTCTTCCTGCCTTAGCCTCCCAAGTGCTGGGATTGTTCTGTACCTGGCTTTATCCTCTCTGCTCATATCCGGTAGAGATCTCTACAGCTGGCTTTGGAATGCTGTTTATGGGCTCATCTGCATTTCCGTTGCATGCAATAAATGTTTATCTAATGGGGGCAAATAACTCCCATCACATCAGCCCATGAAAGCTGCTGAAGAAGGTGGGCAGTTTGTTCTTTGCTTTTTCATTAATTAATTGTGTGTGTGTGTGTATGTATGTGTGTGAATGTGTAAGTGTATGTGTGTGTGGTGTGTATGTTTGTGTGCCTGTGTGTGTGAGTGTGTGTGTGTGCCTGTGTGTGTGTGTGGTGTGTGTGTGTTTGTATGTGAGTCTGTGTGTGTGCTTGTGTGTTTGCA
>JADRCH010000090.1:6931565-6951340 GCA_019843965.1 Rhynchomys soricoides
CCAAGTGGCAGGTACACGGCAGGGAGGGCTGGTTCCGGGCCACAGTGGAGGCAGGAACCTGGCAAAATGGAAATTAGGAGCACAGAGCCAAACCCCTGGCCACAGGGACAGAGAAGTGAACCTGGTACGGCCCTACCTGTGGTGTCTCTTCATCCATTTAACCTTTTCATATATCCTACACTGGGACAAAGTCATTGTGTCCCCTGGGTTTGGGCAGATGCTGCTCTTCTGATTTGATGACTGGGCCAGTGCTTTGGGGGTGACCAAGACCTAGGAGTCCCTCATCCTGTCAAGCTCTCTCTCTCTCTCTCTCTCTCTCTCTCTCTCTCTCTCTCTCTCTCTCTCTCAGCTCCCTAACAGGGACAATCCCCATCCTTAAAGAAGATGAGTCCGGGAGCTGAGGGAAGAGCAGAGCCTCTGGCAGGTACCTGACTGTAGGCAGAAGCAGTATTCCATGGGGTCCGGGGCTGTGAGGGCGCTGCAGAAGATAGTGAAGCTCGTCAGTACAGAACCTTCTACCGGCTCAATCACGCAGGCAGGCACATTGGGTCGAGGGAGCATGCTGATCACGTAGGCGTCCTCCCCGTAGGCGTGGCTGCTTAGTGCTGGGAAGTGAAGATTCATTGTGCTTAGGGGACTCTGTCCAAAACGTTAACCCCACTTCAGGATGACCTGGGAACTTATTAAACAAAGATATCTGGCTCTCTACAGACTGGCAGCCTCTGAGCTCTCTGGAGATTCTGGAGTAGGCCTCCAAATACTCCTATCTAACAGTTACCCCCAGTGCAGGGCCCCAGGCTCATGGAGAAAGTGGGCAGATGTGGGGCTGGAGTTCTGCTATTTCCTATCTGTGTGACCTTGGCTTGACCTCTGTCACCCGTAAAGCGGAAGCAATAATGGCTTCCTCATAGGACTACGTGAGCAGTTTACCCAGAAGTCAGATTGCCAAGCCATGGAACCGAGACTGGAGGTGGAAGCAGGTGGATGCTACCCAGAAGCCATCTGTTTCCACCCTCACCCCCTCAGCACTGTGAGCCCTGTCTGTCCTGCAGCAATGTACCACCACATCTGACACAGCTGCGGAGTTCAAAAGAGCACTGACCACAAGAGCTGAGCAAAGGAGAATCTTTTTCCTTTTTTAGTGGTTTATTTATTTTTATTTTATATGCATTGGTGCTTTGCCTGCATGTCTGTCTGTCTGTCTGTCTGTCTGTCTGTGAGAGAGCAACAGATCCTCTGGAGCTAAAGTTACAAACAGTTGTGAGCAGCTATGTGGGAGCTGGGACTTGAACCCAGGTCCTTGGAAAGAGTAGCCAGCGCTCTTAACCAGTGAGCCATCCCTCCATCCCCCACAAAGGAGAATCTTAATTGGTTACAACTAAAGTCTTGGCCTAACTCAGTTGAGAAGGACTGAGGTAGAGAAGGAGTGTCCACGGCACAAGTGCCTACCTCAGTTTGTCTGGCTATGGGTGCTCTGTGGACTGTGTTAGAAAATAACAGAACCAACGGGCACGTAGGTGGTACTTGCCTATAGTCCTGGCACTAAGGTAACAGAGAGTCAAAGGAAGTGTTCTTAGAAAGCATAGCCATCTTTGTTCTGTGACTCTGTCCGAGCACTGAATAACCCTGACTGGCACACATAGGTTGACTTAGGGTGACCAGCTTGTACCACCGGCATCCTGCCAACCATCTTGCATGATGACAGTTCCAGGATGGATGTTTTCATCACCCTAGATCCACACATGGGGAAACTGAGGCAACATGAAGTCAAATCCTTTGCCCAAAGTCCTCCAGGCAGAAAACTCCATACCTTGCTCCATGCTAGATCAAAGTCCCTTATTTTTGTGTTTCCAAGTTTGTCCTGGTCCTATAACAAGAGACGGGGTGACATCTTCTCACCTGTGACCCGGATGTGAATAACGGGTCCCCAGGTCTGTAGGAAGCTGCTGTTGAGCAGCAGCACAGAGGAGTTGCTGTGAAGGAGCTTCAGTGATCGTGGCCAGAATCCTCTGAGTCTGCAGGCAGCTGGGAGGGACTCAGCCTGCAAGAGAAGAGGACTCAGGTCCTTAGAGTCTATTAGGTAGACCCCTGGAAATCCTCAGTCCTGTGGCTTCCAACCCCCTGGGCCTGTCAAATTTCTTTCTGATGGCAGGCACTGCTGCTACACAGGAAGTTAGAAAACAGTCTTTAGCTTTGCCTCTTGCCTGAGGCCAGGTTCCCAGAAAAGAAGCCTAAGGAGGTATGTGGGTGCAGGTCTCTTATGTAGGGAGGAGTCTTAGGACTGGTGTGAGTATAGACCACTTACTGAGGGAGAACCCTGAGGAGGAATGTGTTCAGGTCACTTTTGCAGGGTGAACTGGCTGGGGAAATCAGCCAGGCAAGTAAACAGGGCAGAGAAGGGGGAGCGAGCAAGCGCTTTTAAGAAGCATCCTTCTCAATGTGGCCCCATGGGACCTCAGCTGTGTGAGATGTGCTGCAGAAATGTCCTTCCCTTGGACAAGGGTGCTGGGGTTTCAGACTTTCATAGATCACTATCCCCCTGCCTAGCAGCTGAGAGATGTATGCATCCTGGCAGGGGACTTGGGCTGAAGGCAGCAGTGTCTCTATCCCATAGGCTTTGATCCTGTGTATCCATTCACCTGTTAGAAATTCCCTTGGGTCCTTTTAAAGCATGCCCCCTAATCTTCCTGACTGCCCCTGCACTGGCTCCAAATGGGGTTGGCCTACCCTGGCTCAGGACCCAGCATTCGACACAAGGCTAGTCCTCTCAGAGGACAGTTTCTCCTGAGTGGCTGTGGCATCTCACCTTCTCTGGTGAGGTGTCATCTAAGTACCAATTGAACATGGCCACCGGGATTTCATCTCCCATTGTGACAGTGAGCAGAACGTCTTGGTCAGCTTTCACTGGCCGGCAGTTCTTCTGACATCTGGAAGGTACAGAGGATAAAGAGAGAAAGCTCCCTCGGGCATCGTGACCACTTGCCTGGTCTTTGCCCAGTTCTCAAGTCTGTGGAGAAGGTGGGACATTGCCTTTGTCCGAATGAAAGATGGAATAAACCCACCAATGTTCTAACCTAAACCAGGACAGAGCTTTGGTCTGCAGACAGAAGAATAATCAGGACATGACCAGATTTCCATGTCACTCCCCTTGCAGTGATGTTGGGGTGCAGAACAGGTCCCAGGCTTCCAATCCTGGCCCTGTCACTTAGGAAGACTTGCCTTGTATGAATTGCTTAAACTCTAAGAGTTGGTTTCCTAGCTGCAAAGGAAGTGGACAAAGCCAGATAATTTCTGAGATTCTCATTAGTGTTGATAAAAGTGACAGCGCCGTGGCTTCGTAGCACATATATGATGCATGGTCAGAGTAGCTCTGAGAGTGACATGTCAGAACCCTGAGAGTGCTTGGGAGTATGTCAGGCTCAGAGGACTTGTGTGATTGGCCCCAGGTGACACCACTCCTCAGGGTGGATAGAACATAAACCGTGAGTCAGGGTCCAAACCCTGGGCCTTCTCTGGTTTTGCTTTAGTGTGTGTATATGTGTGTGTGTGTGTGTGTTTGTGTACAGGTGTGTGTGTATGTGTGCATGTGTGTATACACAGGTGTGTGCGCATGCATATGAGTGCATGTGTGTACACAGATGTGTGTGCATGCGTGTGCATGTGTGTGAATATGTGTGTGCATGAATGTGTGTGCATGAATGTGTGTGCGCCCACGCTCATGAGTCAGGTTGATATGGGGTGTCTTCGCTCACTCTTCATCTTATTGTTTGAGACAAGGTCTCTCACTGAACCTGAGAGATCACTTGTTTGGCCACAGTCCCCTGAACCTTCTGTATGATGTCCCACCTCCTCCCTGGAGCCCCTGACAGGTCACTTTGACATCCACTGCATGACTAATGCCTCCCTGAGTCCTCTCAGCCTTAACTTCACGAGTCTGTCAAACTTCCCAATTCTCTTATTAGTGTCTTCCCTAGTACAAGCATGCTGGCGGGTTTCTGCAGACCTTCTAGGCTGTTCTCCAGCTCTCCCTGCAGAGACAGTGTCTCAGCTCCCACCCTCTGGGCTTCTGTTTAGGTCTAGCCAGTGGAGAGCATTGGTAGGGGCCCAGGAGGTTTGAGGAGATAGTGGGCTGAGGAGAACACAAGGTTATTCATTTATTTCTTACCAAAAGGCTAACATGGCAGAGTCAGTGCCCCCTCTGGTCAAGGCCATGGCTTCTGTCTCTATTCACAGAGAGGATTTAGTCATCCCCTGTCTTACCTCTGCAGTCCTAGAAGTGATGGCTTGCCCCACCCTATAGCAGTTCCACACTGTCACCTGGGTTAGTCCTGTTCACTCACACCTGAGAGAGGATGCTTATCCATCGGTAGTAAGTTTCTGACTACAGTGGCCATCTGTTTCCAGCAGGGACTCAGGCTTCTACCTTGATTTCTATAAGATGTTAAGCTGACTCTCCAAGAGCATAATGTTTTGAAGCAAGCTGTGAGCACGTCCTCTCCTGCTCAGGGACCTTAGGTAGCTCCTGGGTGCAAGACCCTGCCTCTCCCTTTCTCCTCCTCTCCCCAATCCCCTCCTCCAAGTCTCTGTTGATCTCTACATCCTATGGATGGAGTCTTCCTTATTTTCTGGTTGAAGAAGTTGTCATAGACTTCTGCTGTCCCTTCATGCCATTTGTTTTGAATCCCAGGTTGTCACCCCTGTGGGAGCACAGGTGAGCCTAGTTGACCCACCCTTCCAGTCCCACCTCTGAGTGGGTGCCAGCTGATGACATGGCACCCACGTGCCTCACCTGATTTGAGGCCCAAGGTCCAGGGGGGCAGACACGTAGAGGCACCGTTCTATTTCTTTCTCCAATACTTGTCCCCTTAGGATAGCCAAATGCAGGGTGACAGCAGAGTTGAGAGGTGGCAGACAGAATGTATGGAGTACCAGCAACCTCTGGTCTGTGTGGAGCAGCTGCATCTCCACACAGGCATTCCACTGAGCCCAGCAACGTCCTGAACGAGAGGGGAAGATGCTTGTGCACAGCATTCCTGAACCTGATACACCATGGGCTTTCTGGTTTAGCAAAGCCTCTGCTAATGGTTTTGTTTCATTGAGACAGGGTCTGGCTGCACAGCCCAGGCTAGCCTCAAACTCTTGGTCTTCCTGCTTCCTCCTGATTGCCAGGATTACAGGGATAAGCCACCATGCCCAACCTCTAGTTGTCCCATTTTATTTTTAGGCGCTTGCATGCGTGCGTGCGTGCGTGCGTGCATGTGGTATGTTAGGAGGTACTGACCCTCTCAGAGGAGGACTATCTGGTCATGGATCTTATCTGGATTTGCCAGCGGATGGTGTCTATGAGCAAAGCATTCTGGCTTTTAGGTTGTGTTACTGCTCGTTAAATCTCCCCATACCCCAGTCACATGCCTTAAGAGACACCATCTTTTCTTGGTTTGCTGTTGCCTCCATACCCATCTCTGAGGTTTACACTCTGCCTGCTACACATGGGCAGACAGTGTCAGACATGAATTGTGTCTGATGAAGAGAGAACAGACAAGCCTGACGATGCTCTCTCGTCAGTGAAACCGGTGGGCAGGAGAATCACACCACCTACCACAGGACCAGTGGAAATCCAAGCCTGGGTCATCAGTTGGCCAGCCCAGTGTGACTTCTGTGAAAGGGTCCACATACAGTTCAGGCTCAGTGAACACCTTCATGTCCCGTCTGTGTCCCTGCAGAGGAAGGGACCCCCAGTGATAGAACAGTCCACAAGTCAGCTTCACTGGATAGTGCCGCTGCCAACCTACCCTCCACCCCAGGGCAGTGCATGCTGACAGTGGTCACAGGGTGAGGCTAAGAGCAGAGAAGGTTCTGGATGGTTGTCTGCTTTCAGGTTTCCCTTGGGAGGCATAGCGTGCCTTCCTAAGACTCACTGGGCACCTAGCTTTATCTCCAGTGTAGGCTTAGGACTCACTGTGCATTTGCCTGCATGGATAGAGGCTGTTCTGGACCAGGCCCTGTGCTGATGATGGGGGGACACGGTAATAGAGACCCAAGTGCTACCCTTGAGGTACATTAATGTACACTTAACCCTAGAGTACCACCTGTGCTTCCTTAGAGGGGATCCAATTAGAAGAAGCAGGAGAATGTGGAAGAGAGAGGCAATTAGTTAAGAACATAGGCCTTGAGGGGTTTGGGGAGAGCTGGTTCAGTCAGTAAGGTCTTTGCTTTGCAAGCATGATGGTGTGAAGTCAACCCCCCGCCCCCGCCCCCGCCCCACCAACAGTGGTGATGTGAGCTGTAATGCCAGCCTTGGAAGAATTAGATGAATGAATTTCTGAGTTCACTGGTAAATCAGACTAGACTACTGATGAGCTCCAGGATAACGAGAGACCCTGCCTACAAAACAAGACCAAGGTAGATGGCTCGTGAGGAACACGTGCACGCAAGGAAAGGAGAACAAAAAGGAATATAAATGAGACTTAGGGCCAGCCAGGTCTCAGAGCGGGTCATGAGCCTGTGTCCTCCCGCCATGTTCTGAGACTTAGGGCCAGCCAGGTCTCAGGGCGTGTCATGAGCCTGTGTCCTCCCGCCATGTTCTGAGACTTAGGGCCAGCCAGGTCTCAGAGCGGGTCATGAGCCTGTGTCCTCCCGTCATGTTCTGAGTCTCTGTGTGTCTGTCCCTTTGAGGATTTGCTAGCATCTGACGCACCCAAGGTTGCCACAGAGACAGGGAAGCTTCCCAGTGGGACGGGCTCCCAGAAGCATCAGAAGGAAGAGGAGACAGTACTGACTGAGCAACCATGGAGAGCATGTCAGCTCTAGAAGAGGAACCAGCAGCCCCCAAGGTGAATTCTAGAAGACTTTGCTGATGGGACCAGCTAAACAACTTAGCTATGCGTCCTCTTGCTTGAGCCTTGACCCAGAACCACACAAGGCTTCAGTGGAGCTCAATCTCTGATGGCCTGTGTGTGCCATGAGCATGTGGTGGTCAGGGGACACCCCAGGTGTCAGTGCTTGCTTTCCACAGCTCTTATACCACACGGACTCTTATTCTCCACTGTATATGCCTGGCTAACTGCCCTTTGTGCTCCTGGGAATTCTCATGTCTCCACTTCCTATCTTGTGAGAGCATCGGGATCGACTACAGGTGCTTGCTACCATGCTCAGCTTACACTGCGTAGCCAGAGCTTTACCCACTGAGCTACCCTCTCAGTCTTCATGACATCTCCGAGCACACCTGTGAGCACCCACTCTGATACTTGCTATTGGTCCACCTGGGTCCTACCGGACACACAACTCTCAGTTCTTTCTTTTCATCTGTTTATCTCTAAGCTTCATGAAGGCAGAGAGCACACCTGCCTTGTCAACATCAACACCTCAGCCCCTAAACATCAATTCTTGAACACTGCAGGTGCACAGTAGGTCTTTGTTATCTGCAAGTATCTGCACAGTGATGAGGAAAGGGAACTGAAGACCCTGGTGTAAACACTAAAGAACCCAACCCTGTTTCCCCAAATTGGTGCTCACAGCTATGAATTTCCCTCTGAGCACTGCTTTAGCTGCAGCCCACAGATGTGAATCAATTGTATTGCCATTATCATTTTAGTTGGAAATATCTTCTAATTTCTCCTATGGTTTCTTGTTTTGCCTATTAATTTTTTTTTTAGCAGAAGTGTGTTATTTACTTCCTAAGGCCTACCTACATGCTCCAGGTTCTTGTTGCTTTACAATCTAACCCTGTGGTGGTTAGAGAACATGCTTTTGAGACTCTTTCCAAATGGAGGAAAGCTCGGGGACCCTGTCAGTGCCCTAAACTCAAAACTTCAAGTAAGAGTGTTTGGATATTGTTTCCTTGTGAAGTTAAATGTTTTAAAGATGCTCACGTTCTTTGCTTCGGCATTTATTCCAGATGGTTCTTGGAAGCTGGAAAGAGCTGTGAACATAAAGAGAACAAGAGTTAAGCTTTGGTAGAAAACATAATAAAACATAAAGGCAGAGTCGGGCAAGGATCATGGCATGTACTCAAGGTCCCAGCTATGGAGGGGGAGTGGTTGGGGCAACCGGAGGAACAGGCGAGCCTAGAGTTTGTGGCAAGTCTGGACAACACAATAAGACCCTTCTCAAACAAACAAACAAATAGGAGAAAATAGAGATCATGTTGAAGATGCCCCAAGATGCCTATCATTCAGGTGATAGAGACACAGAAAACAAAGTTCCATGGGTGACAAATGTGCAGCTGCCTCACCTGACTCTTTGCCTGAGTGCTAGGAATTTGACCTTTGGTGCTCACACCTGCACAGAAAGCTCTTGACCCCCAGAGTCACTCCCTAGACCTCATCATCTGGATTTTGTTATTGTTTTTGCAGCATGGGGGATAGAGTCCTTCCTCACACAGAGTCCAATGTTTCTGTGTGCTAAAGAAGGACTCTACCACTGAGCCACACACTCAGGCCATCCTAGAAGACAGTGAAGAAAAGGTCAGCCTACCTCCTACACTCTAGATAGTTTCTAGACTATAATGCCTAAGATAATGTGGACATATGATCTGAGCACCGTGCAGTGCAGTTCAGGGAGTCACGGCAGGAAGAACGTCTGAGCACGTTCAGTGTAGAACTTTAATGATACTTTCTGCAACTGTGTCTTCAGAGCACCCAGAAGAGTCTGCTGCTGTGGACTGGGCTCCGTGTTCACAGCCCTATTTGAAGGGCTCCTTGCTAGACCCCAGGCAGGCCCAGTGTCCTAGACTCCTGAAAGTACAAACATCTTGCCTGTGACCGTGATGTTCCCGATGTCCAGGCTCAGTTCTGAGAAAGCATTCCGCACATGCACAGTGACCAGGAAGGTGCCTGCAACGCAAGGGGGAAGAGTCGCTGGCTTTGTCACAAATTCCGTAACACAGCAGAGACAGCTCTCTCTAGGTATGTCTGTCTGGCAGCCTTGACTGCAGCCCTGGAATCTCTCATCTTCTATGCACTTATGAGTCCTACTATGTGCCAGGCCTGAGGCAAGACTCTGGGAGCACACAGGTGAAGGTACACGACGTGAAGACATAGCAGGCTTGGGGTGGGGTATGGCCTGTGAGGCAAAAGTGGAACAGGGCTATCCTTCAAAGGATGAGAAGGTTCTTTGAGGCTGGAGAACTCCATAGGCAAGTTCTTTACTCATGCCCTGTGGGATCAGCCTGCGATGAAGGTGGGGAATAGAGAGGGAGCGAATAAGCGAACAGGTGCCTGTCTGCTTCTGAGAAATACAGTGGGCCAAGTGTGGGTAAAAACTATCTATGGACCAGGCGTAGGCCTTCGAGAGAGGGATGGTGAGGGAGCAAGGACATGCCAGGAGAGGAAGATGTGGTGTATGTGCAGCCAGCTGAAGGGGAGGTACAACCTTCCTTTCTGTGGGTTGTAGTCTGAGGGGCCCAGCAGATGTTCTCAGGAGCCCACAGAGACTACTACCAGAGGCAATTTCAAACATGCCCACCATGGGCAGAGTCCTGACTTACTCCTTTTGTGTCCTCCCTCTTACTGGAGAGGTCCAGATCATTCTGCCTCAGGGAGAAAAGAAGTCTGTTAATTTAAAAGTGAGCAAAAAGCAACTGGACTGGTCGAGATTTTATCAGTTAAAAGGAGGTGGATTTCAGTGAATAGCTTCAACAGGAGCAGAAGGAGATAAAAACCAGCAGATTCATCCAAACTTAGGGCATGGGGACATGATGTCATCATCCACGGAGTTCAATTCAAGAACATAGCAACTGAGCCACCAAAAATAAATGGATAAATAAATCTCATAATGTTTTAAGTAAGTTTACAAGTTTACATTGGGCCATGTTTGTATCTATCCTGGGACACACATGGCTCGCAGGGCACAGATATGTCTGCCAGTTGTCATGGAGATTAAAGCCCCAGTGTGGTGTGTAGTTTCTCATTTTCCCAGCCTTTGGCTTCTTCTTATTCTCTTGGAGAAGGGTGGGGGAAGGAATCGTCAGAACTATGCTAGGGGAGGAGGAGGCTGTGGATCTTGGGTGGCGCTTAGCAAAGTCCCAGTGGCTCTCTTGTTGAAATCTTTGTTCTCTCAGCAGACTATGGGCAGAAGGCCTCTGAGACCCTCATACCTGCCTGGTGTCACCTCTTTCTTGGCATCCCATCTGATCCCCAGGGGAACCAAATCAGAAATATAAAAGGTGTGGAGGGTGCCAGGGGAAGCTGCCAACCCCAGTACCTTCAGCAGGAACCGCCACGTGGTAGTTCCCCGATGTCTGCCCAACACGCTCTTCCTTCTGGGAGAAGTTTGCGTTGAGTCCCGCCACCTCGAAGGTCAGCTCCTCCAGGGTACCACGAGCCACTGAGACATTGACCAACAAGTCCCACCCAAGCTCCACGTGGTCGGAAGCCCAGGAGGCCCGCAGTCCCGATAGCAGCTCCACAAAGTGGACAGTGAGGTTTCCCGAGGGGGCGGAGGCAGTGCTGTTGCTGACAGCTTGGATCTTCAGGTGGTGCCTCCCAGGGCCCAGCAGCTCCTGGATTTCTCTGTCCAGGGTCAGATTGTAAAGTTCCGAGCCTCTTGGGGAGGTGAACTCAGCTAGAGTTCTGTTACCCGAAAGCACTGCGTAAGTCGCCCCGGCTCCTAGGGGAGTAAGGGAAATTTAGGAAGGCTGTTATCAGCTGTGCAGCTAGCATTCTAAGATAGTTCAGGCTGAGTTCTGATGTCAAATTCTGCCGCAGACATAGATATGGGCCCAAAGAAATAAGTGAGGACAGACCACCCTCCCTAAATGCTAACTGTAATTATTTTTACTTTCTGGATCCTCTCTGATTTTATATATATATATTGTTTGTTTTTGAGATAGGGTCTAGTGTAGCCCAGGCTGTCCTTGACCTCACTATGTAGCAGAGGCTGGCCTTGAACCCTTGACTTTCCTGTCTGAACCTCTCAAGAATTAGGATTACAGGCAAGCACCACTATGCTTAGTTTGGAGATCAAACCCAGGGTTTCTTGAATGACAAATACTGTTCCAACTGAGCCGAAGCTGCAGCCCTGTTGTTATTTATTTATGCCCTTGAGCCCAGAAGTTTATAGCAAATGCTTAGAACATCCTGATGATAGGAACCCCCTCCCCTTTGGTGAGAAACTGAAAAAGAGGTGGGGGGGGGGGGAGAAGAATTTTGAAGCAGGAGAATGAACTTCAAGCATTGTTTTCAGCCAAAGTAGGTGAAGGTATTTCCTTCAACATCTACCGATGACCTCCCAGGACAAGTAAATCTCTCTGAAACTCAACCTGTTCCCCACAAGGTGGGGCCTCTCTTGCAGGCTGCAGATGACTGTCCTAGCTGGATGACAAATATTGGGTTGAAAATGTGTGTATGTAACCAGATGATATTCTTTCCAGTAGAAGCCATGCCAGATACATTTCTTGTTTGGTTGCTGATGAACAGAAAGGGGAAGAAAAAAAAAGTAGGAAGAGGAGGAGGAAACGGAAGAGGATGTACTGGTGGTCGTGGTGATGATGGTAATGATGGTGGTGATGGTGATGATGGTGATGATGGCGATAGCCTAAAGCCCTACTGGAGTAGGACCCTTCACTTTCATGTGTAATTCCCACCTCCCCCACACCTGACAAAGAGCTGACACACAATTGTGTTTGTAGGAAGACAAATTAAATCAACGAAAGATTATTTTACTTTACCCCGGGTGCACATACAGCCCCTGTTAGGCAACAGGCACACAGGACCAGGAAGGAACTCATGAATGCCGTGTCAGAGCCCATCACGATCCCATTAAGACGATCAGAGTGAAGGATGTCACTGAGTCAGACCCTTCCTCATTTGATGATCACCATCATCACCATCACCACCATCCCCATCATCCTAGCTCTGCACTGCATAATTTATGTCAACAGGGCTCCATTCAGAGCTCTAACTGGACTGCGCTTTGTGGGGGAGAGGTTGCTGTGGATAAGGCAGGTGGGGGTGGGGGGTGGGGGGCGTCTCTGTGGACAAAGGCGGTGCTACTTAAAATATCAATGGGAACTATCCAAGTCCCGGAATGGATGTGCTGAGGAGTAATGGATCCTGTAGGCACAATTAGAGTGATCTCTGTAATACATTAGAACCGGAAGCGTGGAATCCTTGGCTAATCAAGGCAGATGTTGGGACCAATCAGAACGGCCTCTGGCTTAACTAGAAGACACTGTCCAATCAGAATGTACCCTCGCCAGAACTGCGGATAGGCTTGTATCCGCGAGTGTACTGCTGATTGTCGGGCCTCATGGCCACAGGATCGCGCCACGCTTGTGGCCAGTGTGACGTGGGCAGCCCCTCCCTGCCTCACCCCTTCCTACTGAAATTCCCCCAGAGGGAAGTGGTATGGAGGGCCAGAGTTTCAGATAGGATTGTGGGGCTGGAGAGATGGCTCAGCGGTTAAGAGCACTGACTGCTCTTCCAGAGATTCTGAGTTCAATTCCCAGCAACTACATGGTGGCTCACAACCATCTGTCATGGGATCCGATGCCTTCGTCTGGTGGGTTGTGTCTGAAGACAGCTACAGTGTGCAAAACAAACAAAACAGATAGGATTGGGGGCGGGGGTCTTGCAGGTTCACTAACCTAGCCCGGGGTAAATTAATGAGGAGTCTCTCCTGAGTGAGCCATCACAGGCCAAGCACTTAGCCCTGAAGAGCCACGGGTGTTAAATAAATGAACACAAGGTAGCTAAGATGCTAAAGCCTCAGGTTAGCTGGGTAGATTTGGAGGAGGTAAATCCCCCCATGTATCTCCACCTGCTCCATCCTACAGACTCACCTCCATCCAGATCTACCTGAATCCACAGGGGTTCCCCAAAGACAGCCTGACAGAGAAGGCTGGCTCCGGCTCCAGATAGGCCAGAGCACCCAGCCACACGGGGCATCTCCATCTTCTCTCGAAGTATCACTTGCTTCTGAGCGGTCACGTGCCACTCGCTGGTTGTACACTCAGCAAACACTGTGAACTCCCCAGGAGAGGTGAACTGGTGGGTCACGTTGCTGGACACACTGTGGGGGAATGGGGGTTAAAGGACCACAACTTTAACAATCATGCATGAGTTCAGGAATCCCGTGTTCTGCAAAGACAAGATGGTGTCCGGGTTAGGGAGGCGCAGCATGTAACACAGTGGGGAGAGGTCGGAGTTTGATCTCCAGCCTTCCATTAACTGGGTATGACAATGTATATCTGTGGTCCCAGCAGCCAGCAGGAGGAGGCAGAAGATTAGAAGTTCAAGGCCATCTTCTGCTTTGTAGTGATTTTGAGGCTAGTCTGGACTGTCTTTAAATAAATAAATAAATAAATAAATAAATAAATAAATAAATATTTGACAGAGGAAAGAAAAAGGTGTCACATAGCACACTCTGTTCTCTATGTAGGGGAGGTCACACTGTAACAGCTCTGCATCGGATCAGGAATAACATGGATCAGCCTTGAAAAATGTCAGCTGCCGGCTCTTTGAAAACAAGTGTGTGTGTGTGCACACGCATGCACATCTGTATGCGTGTGTGGAGGCCAGAGGTCAACCTTGGGTGATGTTCTTCAGGAGTCCAGTGAACTCCAGCGATCCTCCTGTCTCAGTCCTCGCAGTCCTGGGATTACAGTGCACCCCACCACACCTGACTTTTTATGTGGGTGCTGGAGATGGAGCTCAGCTCTTCCTGCTTACACTGCATGATCTTTCCTGGCTGAGCTGTCTCTCCAGCCTCTGAAAGTACCCCCCGTCCAGCTCACGTAACCCCTTCTCTGGGCCTTCCTGGTTTGCTCTAGACTGCCTTTTCCAGCTTTGTTTCCCCCATCTGTAAAGGAGTTCAGATCAAAACTTGCCAACGTCGTGGGCAAGCTTGGCTTCTCGTTTTACTATGTCCAATGCAGCCTAGAGCCTTTTCACGCTCAGCCTGTACCCTCTTAGCCCTCCCCCTGTCTACTGACTAGCCACCCGGGCGACTCTCCACTTTGTCCTACTCCAAGGCCACCAATCAATGTGTAGCTCTCCTCCAGGAAAGTTTGCCCCCTCCCCCCCTTTAATCTGTGGCTGATCCTTGTATTCTTGGCGTAAGCCTGATGCATTTTTCAGGTCACGGCTCCTTTATATTTGCAATGGGCTTTTCTTGCTTCTCAAGAATTCATGTGACTTTGGTGCTTGCTAATTCAGGGCCATCCTTGGCTATAGATTGACAGTGTAGATGGTCTACACTGTCTAGTTCTCTGTCAACATCCCATGGTATCTGTAACAGGATGGTTCTGGAGTTCCTGACAGCTACGAGAAGCTGTGGATGTTCAAGGCCTTTATGCAAAACATTTGCCCCCAACTCCTATATTGCTTAAACCACCTCCTAATTCCTCAAAATATCTGGTAGGATATAAATGCCATGGAAATGGGTACTGTGCTATATTTTCTGACTTGTGAGATCTTTGTTTTACTTTTAGACAAGGTCAAATGTAGTTCAGGCCTCAAAATGTAGTTGAGGATGACCTTGAACTTCTGGTCCTCCTGCCTCCACCTCCCAAGTGCTGGAATTACAGGGATATGCTGCAGTGCATCTTGAGTGTTGTTCCTCGGATCTTTGTCTACCTTGTTCGTTTGGTTTTGGAACATGGTTTCCCTATGTATCCCTGGCTGGCCTGGGGTGAACTTGCTCTGTAGGTTCTTTAAGGGTGGCCTTAAAGTCACAATGATCAACCTCTCCTGGATGCAAGGTGCTAAAAGCATGCACAACCAGGGCCAGTGCACTTTGCTTTAGATAGAGTCTCTCTCTGTTACCTGGAACTCTCTGATTCAGCCTGCTGGGAGCTAGTGAGCTCCAGGGGTCCATCTGTCTCTGCCTCCCCAGAGCTGGGATCACAAGCATGTATCACCATGGCCAGCTTTCTCACCTGGGTCCTGGGGACCAAACTCAGGTCTTCATGCTTGCAAAGCAAGCCACCTCTCCGGCCCCTTGGTGACAGCACTAACCTAGCAGATCACATGCTTCCCCAGCCTAAAAAGGTTATCTTCTCTCCTTTGTAACAGATGACCCATGTTCCCCCAAGAGCCTCAGTTGAATGCATCTCTAGGAATCCGCTTAGTTGAAGGGAGATGCTTCACTCCAAGGATACATTGTGCCACTAGGCACATTCCTCCATCCATTGGCTGCTCAGTGCCAGTGTGTGGATGACAGTCTCCAGACTGAAAGCTACACAAGCCCAGGGACCCTGTGGGATCAGCAATGTTTCCCATGGCACTCCACTTTGACCCTTTAGTCTGTCTCAGCATCCTCCTCCTGTTCCCATCAGTATCTGCTCCTGGGTACCTACCCACCTTCATCTCCCAGGACCAGTCTCCTCAGACAAGCAAGCATTAACTGCTTTTCCTGGAGAAGGCACTGTTGAGCTTTCCAGACTCTCTTCTCTTCCTTCATCCCCATGAGTACAAGAGGGAATGAGCATTTTGCAGAGTGTGACCTGCTTTTTCAGGTCCAGGCCAGCCCCTCCCCTAGATCAGAGTTTCTCAACTTCCCCTTTGGGGTCGAATGACCCTTTCGGAGGGGTTGCCTAAGACCATCAGAAAACACAGATATTTGCATTACGGTTCATGACAGTAGCAAAATTACATTTATGAAGTAGCAATGAAAATAATTTTGTGGTTGGGGTCAGCACACCATGAGGAACTACAGTTTAATACATTAAAGGGTCGCAGCGTTGGGAAGGTTGAGAGCCCTTGCCCTACATTCTCTGTCAGCACCCAAATCCAAAAGACTTAGCTTTAGACTCCGTCCCAACCACCAGATTCCTCTGTGCTTCCCAGTGGCCTTCATGCACCTTGTTCCTCCAGAAGGCTTGTGTTACCTTTTCATTAGCATTTTCCCAACAAGGTTGTCTCCCAAGTACAGCCCAGGCATTGAGGCAACTCCTGGTGGGGACTGGAAAACAATCAATCCCCAGTCCTGCCAGTAGGGGGCACACGTTACCCAATTCCGGTCTTGGACAAGGTTGGTCTTGTATAAATTGTTCCCTAAGACCTATAATACTATCTCAGATAGGCAGAGGCTTTTCCAGGACAGAGAAAGAAAACAGCCCGACATCTGTATGAACAAGGACACTAATGCAAGGCAAAAGGGCGCTTCCAAGGAGAACCCTCTGATTCATCAGGCTGCTTCGCTACAAGGTCATGTAGGTAGCCATGGTAGGAATGGGGTTCAATTTTAAAGTTTCTGCCTCGTAGACTAACAAGTAGCTAAGCACAACTAGAAGTCTGTAGTTTAGTGGTCGAGCTCTAATTTAGCATGCACGAGACCCTAGGTTCAAACCCCTGCCTTGCAAAAAGTCAAAGAAATAAGGGAACTGGGGATATGGCAGCTCATATCTATAATCTGAGCACTCGGTATGAGGCAAGAGGGTAAGAAGTTCAAGGCCAGCCTGGGATACGTAGTAAGTATGGAATGGGTTTCTATCTAGGAGAGAGAGAGAGCGAGAGCGAGAGCGAGAGAGAGAGACTGACTCACTCAGTGGTGAGCTTGCCGTCAGGCCTGATGGTCTAAGTTCCATTCTCAGACATTCTCAGAACCCACGTGGTGGAAGGAGATCTCTGCCTCCTTAAAGTTGTTTTCCGACCTCTACATGTGCGTGTGGCACAAGCATGCCACCCTATAGTAAATAAGTGTTTTAGAAATAAGAAAGCAAAGGGAAGGAAAGCGGGAAGAGTTAAGCGCAATGACATTTGCACAGTGTGACTTCTGCGTAATTAAAAAAAAAATTCATGCCATTATCCATGCTGCAGGTCGGGTACTAATGCTGCTGGCAAAACCAGGAGAGCATGACAAGGGACTGTCCGGAGGTGAACAGAAATGATGGAAGTGGCTGGGTGACTTCAGGGTCCAATGGATTGGTAAAACAGGAAATTGGATCACTCGGGTGGGGTGAGGGTGGAGGGGCGTGGCGTCATCTATTTCTCCTAAAAGACAAAATGCTGGTGACCTTTGCTTAGAGCTGCTACCCAAATAGGTATCAGGGGAAAGGGTTGCTTATGTGAGCTGCACACATGTGGACATGCATGTGCATGTGTGTATGGAAGCATGTAGAGGTGAGAAGAAAACCTCAGATGTCAAGCTTTGGGTCTTGTCCACCTTATTTATTTTTACCATAGGTGTCTCTCATTAACCTAGAACTCATCAAGTAGGCTAGGCTGGCTGGCTTTCGAGCCCTAGGGGGATCTTCTTGTTTCTGCTTTCACACCACTGGGAAGACAGGGCTGATCACTGTGCCTGGTGGGCTTTAGGGTTTTGTTTGTTTGGGGTTTTTTTTAGTAGGTTCTGGGGAATCAAACTCAGGTCCTTTACCCCTGAGCCACTCTCCCCAGCTGTACTGGCTGCTTCCATGTCAACTTGACACAAGTTAGAGTCATCAGAGAGGAAGGAGCCTCAGTTGAGGAGATTCCTCCATTGAGATTCAGCTATAAGGCATTTTCTCAATTAATGATCAGTGGAGCAAGGCCCAGCCCGTGGTAAGTTGTGTCATCTCTGGGCTGGTGGTCCTGGGTTCTATAAGGAAGCAGGCTGAGCAAGCCAGGGGAAGCAGATCAGTAAGCAGCACCTTCCATGGCCTCTGCATCAGCTCCGGCTCCAGGCTCCTGCCGTGCTTGAGCTCCTGTCCTAACTTCCTTCAGTGATGAACCGTGCTGTGGAAATGTGAGCTAAATAAATCTTTTCCTCCCTGACTTGCTTTTTGATCATGGTGTTTCATCGCAGCAATAGAAACCCTGACTAAGACACCAGCCCCTGTCATCACGGACAAAGCCATTGAGGCCTGGAGCAGTATGGCATGGTCCAAGGCACACAGACAGGGTGGCTGAACTGTGATGGGAAAGGACTGTGTGACAAAGCTCAGGTGGCCAGAGACCAGGTGAAGGTGAAACAGAATGCAGCAGGGGTGCCTGAGCACATGGCTTGGCACCATCCTAGGGCAGAGCTGCCAGTCTCCTTTGACAGAAAAAAGCCCAGTAGCACTCCTAACACTTGACTCTCAATTCTAGAACCCACATGGAATCCAGCCCGGGCCAGCCTGTGTAATGGTGAACAGCACATGCCCTGAGCTGACGTCTAGTTAGCCATGAGACATGTGAGAGAGGGAGGCCTTTCTTGTCCAGTCACCCATAGGGTCAGCCCAGCCAGGAAATCCAGCCAGCCGTCCCCAGAACCACGAAAAATGAAAGGTACAGTTCCAGCCATTAGGTTTGGGAGTAGCAAAAGCTAACTGATACAACCTGCCTTAAGGATCAGAGGTCACTCTTACCTGGGGGGGTAGTAGGGGTCAAAAGTATGGCCATCTCCCATGCTGAGTACACAGGACAGGTTTCCAGTGTAGGGAGAAAGGAGCCACATCAGGGAGATGGTGACATTGTCAAAGATGAAGCTCTCGTCGGGCACCACCAGCCGCAGGCCTGCAGACCCAAACATGATGTTTTGTGAATTTGTGAACCAATGATGTTTGTTTCTGCTTAAAACTCAGTTCCTTCTACCCAGGTGGCCATTACTTTTATATACAGCATTTAAAGTTTATTAAGGTATTAGTATTTTGTTTTGTTTTGTTTTATTTTATTTTATTTTATTTTATTTTATTTTATTTTATTTTATTTTAAGACAGAGTCTCTTTATATAGCCCTGGCTGTCCTAGAACTCACTATGTAGACCAGGCTAGCTCCAAACTCACAGAGATCCACCTGCCTCTGCCTCCTGATTAGTTTTACTTTTGACAAATTATTTGTTTGTTTACTTACTTATTGTGTGTAGCACATGCATGAACATGTATGTATGTGTATGTGAAGTTTAAAGAACAACCTGAAAGAGTCAATTCTCTCTTTTCACCATGTGGATCTCAGGCTGTCCAGCCACAAGAGCCTCTACTGCTGAGCCATCTCTCCGGCCTTTTAAATGTTTCTCATTTTTATTTTTATATTTTTAGATAGGATCTCTATATATCTCCACCCTCAAAGACAAAACGTAGTTTCAGATGACCTTGAACTTCTGAGCTTCCCGCCTCTGCCTTGGGAATGCCGAGATTACAAGCATGCCTGGATATACGTGGTACTGGGGCTCAAACCCAGGACCTCTCACATACAAGGCGGGTCCCTGAAAGCACTCACATCCCTCAAGATGCCTGCTCTGATGACTAGTGGCAGTCATTGTCACTACAATCCTGGATTGTTTCGTAGAGAGGGATACAGGCACACAAGCACACCCAAACTTACATATTCTCCTATCTACACGGATGGCGGGGGCCGTGTTTGCTACCCAGAACCTTGCACTTTTTAATCTAGTGCATCACAGACCTTGGTCTGTGTGGCAGTCCTAGAGCTGTTCTCTTCCATGTAACAGCTTCATAATACACATAATTTATTTAACTGGGACACCGATTATCCAAGTCTATTTTATAATGGCTAAAACTAACACAAACAAACTTACAAAACCCCTCAAAAAAAGAAAAAAATAAACAACTTCCTTTATGAAAATCTAATTGGCTAAAGGTGGCAGATAAGTGGCTGTAAGCTGGTTTATATTAAACATTGTAAGCCTTGAACTTCAAAAGCTGGGAGAGGGGGAGTGAGACAAGCAGAACTAGCTGGAACTCCACGCAGCCCTGTGCAAACCTGTGCACTGCAGTCTTTCCGTTCCTGGATGCTCAATAGGAAATGAAAGACTCTCTGGATGGAGGCAGAACAGCATCAGACTCTCACTTCAGCTGTGAGGGGGTGCTCAGGGAGCAGCTGGGACCAGTAAGGGGTGCTCAGGGAGCAGCT
>JADRCH010000090.1:6961116-6986607 GCA_019843965.1 Rhynchomys soricoides
ACCGCTAGTGCTGGGATCACGGACACACGTGTGGCTGCCTCAGCTCTGACGTGGGTTTAGGGGCTCAGGTCCTGTTGCTTCTGTGGCAGGGCCTTTTCCGGCCGATCTCTGCCCAGATCTAATTACCATTTTTAATCTCCTTTCTCCTCACCCCAGCTGGCGACCACGAATCTATATTTCTGCATCTCGATTTGCCCATTCTGGATGTTTTATACAAATGGAATCTTCCAGTTTGTCACATGCCATGTCTGTCTCATCTCACTGAGCGTCGTGCTCTCTGGGCTCACACATGCCACAGCATGTACTCATAGGCACATACAACCTTTTGATGTAACATGACTCTCTAGTCTACAAAGTTCACACTCAGCTGGGGATGTAGAGGGCTTGCCTGGTGAGTGGAGGCCCTGGGTTCGCTCTCCACTGCTGTAAAAAGAGAACAAAAAAACAAAGTTCACAGTAGGGACTTCACAACTGTGTCACAAAAACATTGCAAAACAAAACAAAAAAAACCAAAACAAAAACCAAACAAACAAAAACAAAAACAAAACAAAAAACCCCACCCAAAACCATGTAATACTTTAAGCAAGTTTACATTTTTTAGACTTGTGTACGTTTTTTATAGATACTTTCTATTTATTTTATGTGCATTGGTGTTTTGCCTGCTCATGTATATGTCTCTGTGAGGGTGTCAGACCTTGGAGTTACAGACAGTTCTGAATTGTCATATGGGTGCTGGGAATTGAACCCGGGTCCTCTGGAAGAGCAGTCAGTGCTCTAAACTGCTGAGCCATCTCTCCAGCCCTGACTTGTGTATGTTTAATTTTATGTTTATTTATTATTTGCTTTGAATGCACACAAGGGGAGTTAGTTCTTTCCTTTCCCGGGGAAATGAATTCAGGTTGTCAGGTTTGGTGGTAAGTTCCCTTATACTGAACCATCTTGGAGTCCCTACATTTAGTAGTAGTCATGGTGGCGGCGGCGGTGGTGGTGGTGGTGGTGGTGGTGGTGGTGGTGGTGGTGGTTGCAGTAGCGGGGTATACATGCCATCACAAATATGTAGAGGTCAGAGGACAACTTTGTGGAGTCCGTTCCCCTTTATGTGGGTTCCAGGGAATCAATCTCAGGTCATCAGGTGTGAGCAGCAGGCTTCTTTCTCGCCAGCCCCAAAGCTTATGGTTCTATGCTGGGCTGTATTCATAGCTATCCTTGGTCACATGTGGTCCAGGCCACTGGTTGGATACACCTAGCACTGCTCTTTAAGTCCCTGCAACCTTTATGAGGATGGACTTCACTTTCTCTCTCTTCAGCTAAGAACATTCAGGCTGTATTTTTCTGTGAGTTCCTCGGGGGATGAGACCAAGTCCCTTTAACCATGTCCATCCCGTGACTGGCTCATTGCAGGATTTGATGGATGTCCACTTGGCCCCGACTTTCAGTGTCTGAGGCTGATCCTTCCCCCCACCCCCACCCCACTCCCATTTCTGCAAACCTCTCAGAGCCCTGAGCAGTGGAGCTGCCAGATAGAAGAGAGACAGTGTAGGGAGCAGGGCAGGATGTGGTGTCACTGGATGACTCAGGGGCTGGAATGCAGACTGGGCAGAACTGGCCTGTTATCTGCAGAGGCCAAACTTCTAGTGACTTCCATCAGTAAACTATGTGAAAGGCCGCATGCAATGATAGTGTATCTCCTGGGTAAGGACTTAGTTTATACTTCTAATGAGATGAGCTAGGGGACTTCAGATGACACGTGAGAATCTGCAGGCTAACTTCCGTTTTCGAATTCTTTGAATTCTGATACAGTGTAAGTTGCCAGCCTTGGGATTCATCTTGGTGAAGTCACCAGCTCTCAATGTCCCTTAGCCTCTGTGTCTGTGAGATCCACACATCGAGTAGCCAGGACACAACTGGACTCGTGAGCATATTGCTATTGACCTGGTCAGCCATCTAAGCCTATAGGAGAGCTCAGCAACATGGGGGCAGAAAGGCAGATTGTTTGGTCTAAACAGAGCACTGGTCCGTAAAAAGAACTCTAATGAGGCACTGGGGAGGTGGCTCAGTCAGTTAAGTGCTTTGTCAACAAGCACAAGGACCGAGCTTGGGCCCTAGCGCCTATGTAGAAAAGGCAGGCATGGTGCTACATGAGTATAATTTTAGCTCTGGAGAGGTAGAAACAGGCAGGTGCCCGGGGCTCATTGGCTGGTCATCCTAGCCTATTTGTGAGCTCCAACCTGATCTAAAAAAGAAAAAGGAGGGGGGACAGAGCACTTAAACTTGTTCTCTGGTCTCCACATGCATGTGCACGTGCATGTGTAAACACAATGGCCCAAAAAGAATCACTATGATCTGTGCACCCTGTGGCACAAGTGTTTTATTCTGGGGATGATACCCATTTTAGCTTGGGTTCCACTGAAGCCAACACAGGCAAGGATCTACTGCAAGCAATCTATGTGGGAGGAGACCCAGAAACCAATGCAGACCCTCCACAGACGCATGATTATTGGTCATAGAATCTCTTGAATTTTTCCATCGTCCTAACATGTTTGCCTCACAGGGAGGGGCCTCATGACCATGTTCTCTTGAGGGTAGGTGCTACCCAGACACAGTGTGTGTGTCCTACACTGTGCTCTGTGTTTTCATCTGGCATAGTCCACACAGAAGCCTTCTCTGTGTTGTTAAGGATTGTGGTCATGGTTGTTGCCATGGTGATGCCCAAGCATCTCTCCTACGGACAAGCAATGGGGCTCGTGGCCTCCTTCTCATGTGTGGCAGGACTGGAAGTCGGCATCTCTCAGGAGAACTCAAACATGACGAGCCAGAGTCAGTGGGCACTTACCTTGTGTGTGATCAATAGTGTCAACTTGACAAGATCTAGAATCACCTAGAAGACAAATCTCTGGTTGTATCTTTGGTTGGTTTTTGTTTTGGTTTGGTTTGGTTTTTTGGGTTTTCGAGACAAGGTTTCTCTGTGTAGCCCTGGCTGTCCTGGAACTCACTCTGTAGACCAGGCTGGCCTCGAACTCAGAAATCCACCTGCCTCTGCCTCCCGAGTGCTAGGATTAAAGGCATGCGCCACCACTGCCCCTCCTCTGGTTGTGTCTTTGAGGGATCAAAATTAGGTTAATTGACAGCAGGGAAGACCCACCCTCAATGTCCCAGACCGAGTAAAAAGGAGAAAGTGAGCTAAGTACTAGCTTCCATCTCTTTCTGCTTTCTGGCTGTGGATGCCATGCAACCAGCTGCCTCATGTTCCTGCCGCTATGCCTTCCCCACTATCATGGACTGTATCCCCTTGAATTGTGAGCCAACATGAACCCTTCCTTAAGTTACTTCTGTCATGTGGTTTACCACAGCAGTGAGAAGGGAACTGATATAATCTGACTCCCTCATACACACCTTGGAACGAGGGGGCACCTCAACCAGACCAAGTTACTATATGGGCTTAATAATGTGTCAGTAATGTCTTCTTGCCCACTGTTCAAATGTCTTACAAATAGCATCTTCTACAGGCCACTTGTAGCGTCACAGTGCCTGCTAGGCATGACACCATTGTGTTACTGATAATCCCTTATGAACTTCCTCAGCCCCTGCTGGAATCTCATGGGTTCCTCTGAAGAAATCGCTGTCTTGGGGCCTACTTCTGGTACACTCTGGTTGGGAGTGAATGGTTTACACAGGTGTACAACTGGGACAGCAGGACCACCTGGCTGGAACACCCCTGGGGTTCTCACCATGAACTCAATGTTCCATTTAAACTAATTAATTCCCTGCCCCGACTCCCCAATAGCTTGTATCTCCAATCTCAACAATCCCCTGGCCGACTGGCCCTGGAAAGCCTGTTTCCCATCTGGGCAATGCTTGGAGCATCTTCCTGTGTTCTTTAATTCAACATTTGGAAGCCACTGAGGAGAAACTGGTGCTAAAGTAGCCTTTGGAATGGTGAGTGGAATTCTCTTGATTTTTTTTTTTTTGTTGACGTTTAAAAAGTGATATCCTTTATTTTACATGTATGAGTGTTTTGCTTGCATTTGTGCCTGTGTGCCACATGTGAGCCTGGTGCCTGCACATGCTAAAAGAGAGCATCAGATTCTCTCAAACTGGAGTTACAGGAAGTAGTGAGCCACCGTGTGGGTGCTTGGAACAGAATGTACTCTTAACTGCTGAGCCATCTCTCCAGTCTTTCAGTGTGTGTGTGTGTGTGTGTGTGTGTGTGTGTGTGTACACATGTGTTTGCCATAGTGCATGAGTGGATGTCAGAAAACAGCTTACAGAGGTTGTTTCTCTCCAGCCTTTCATTTAATCTGTGTGTGTACATGTATGTGCACATGTGTGTGTACATGTGCATGTTATAGCACATGAGTGGATGTCAGAAGACAACATCCAGGAGCTGTTTCTCTCCAGCCTATCGATCAAGCTCAGGCTGTCAGGCTTGGTGGCTGACCCAGCTCACCAGCCCTCTTGTGATTTTTTTATTTTAAAGATCCATGTGTAGATGAGTCCTTCGGCCTTGTTAGTATGTGCTTGCTGCCAGATCTCACGGGCTAACCTGAACTTTGAAAGACTGATCACACACAGTGAGGCAGGGTTTGGGTGTGGTGAGGATTGCTTGCGATCCCAGGGCCAGGGATACAGAGACAGGCAGATCTCTGGTGCTTGCTGACCAGGCAGTCTCAAAAAATTGGCAAGTTTCAGGCAGAGATAGAAATGTTTAAAAAACAAAAAACAAAAAAACCAACAACAACAAAAAACAAATTATTCATCACCTGAGAAATTGCACCCTTTACCCATACACACACATATATAGCTAACTCTTTCTCTTTCTCTCTCTCTCTCTCTCTCTCTCTCTCTCTCTCTCTCTCTCAGAATGTGGCAAAAATAGGTGGAGGTTGGCAGTAGTGGCAGAGTTGATAGGAGGGGTCACCATCTCACAGAGCCAGAGCCTTACTCCTCATCAGTAGCCAAGCACCCAGAAAAAAATTACAACCATCCCAGTCACCCTCCACAGAGGTGGGGGGTCACACACAACCCCACCTCAGCGTTTCAACATGCTGTTTCCTCAAGGAAGGTTGTTTCTTCAACGCTCGCTGACTTGTGAACCCACATGCTCTCCCCTGAACAACTTTAACACTGGCCTCTTCTCACCAGTCTCACAAGAGCTGACTGACTTCTTTCCTGTCCTGATCTCCTGCCATCTTGAGATAGTTTGAAGGTATCAGCAAGCTTCCAAAGAGGGCAGGAGAGAGCTCAGGGGAAGCTAAAACCACCTGGCTGCAAGGATCAACCTGTCATCACCTTCACCCAGGTTTACACTGCCTCTGCTCCCTCCGTGTTGTGGGTTGAATTGTGTCCTTGAGGAAGATCTGTGGCACCTTGAAGTGTGGCATCACCTGGGACCAGCTTTGCAACGTGATCAGGTTAAGACGAGGCTGCACAAGGGTAGAATGACCAGTGCTGTGACCAGGGCCCTAATAGTGAAACTTGGTCATAGCTACACAGAGGGAAGAACAGAAGAATGTTTCGTTGAAGAAATAGCATGTCCAAACTCATGGAAATGGAGGCAGAGGTGAGAGCATCATCACATCATGCACCAAGGAACACCAAGGTTGCATGCACATGGTAGAAGCCAGAAGCAGAAAGAACAATCCTTCAAACCCTCTGAAAACCAATGGCCCTGTTGACACTCTGATAGCCAACTTGTGACCTCCAGCATGGAGGGTCAATTCCTGTTTTAAAGCTGACCAACTTGTGGTACTCTGTAAAGGACTCACAAAGACCCTAGTGCACTAAGTGTCTACTGAACACCCACTGTGTGCCACACACTCTGTTCTCTTTCCATAAGGGCAACTGTCGCCTTGGCGGGGACTTTGCCTTTCACCTTTAAACCTGCAAACCAAGAGGTGGACCTTATCTGCCCAGCTTATCACCCTGGCTAATTAGCAGCACCCTCTAGAACTTAACTTAATTGGAAAACTGCAAAGTAATTTAGATATGATAACACTATCTCCAACTGGGAGGGTAACATTCACTCCAAGTGGGCAACGACTTCTAGCAAGAGATACAAGGTTGCAAAAAGAAGACTGTGGGGCTGTTTTATAGTACAAGAGTTTTCTTACAGGCCTATCCTCTGAGCCCAACTGCCACCATCTTAAGGATCGACCTCCTGCTGGCAAAAAGATTATCATAGCTGAGCTTGTTGACTGTCCATGTCCATCTCGGAAGGAGGGGCCCGGAGGATTGTGGTACCTCACCTGCATATCCAGCCACCCCTCCTGACCAGCTGTATGCAGTTTTGCCCTAATTGCGCATGGCCTCAAGGTCTCTGAGGGGGTAAAAGGATGGGGGTAGGGGTTAGAGGTAGGATAATGGGGGAAGGCCCCATCATCCACACGAAGGCCAGCAGACCTTCCAGGGTGGCTGCTTAAAGGTCACCCACCCTCCTGCCTGTAACCGTAACCTCTTGCACTGGAAAACTCATTGGTTCCCCAGAGAGAACTTGGGTGGAATGGCTCCTGGGTTTGCTATTGAGTATGTCTCCCCTGTGTTACTTAGGGCTTTACCGCTGTGAACAGGCACCATGACCAAGGCAACTCTTATAAGGACAACATTTAACTGGGGCTGGCTTACAGGTTCAGAGATTCAGTCCATTATCATCAAGGCAGGAGCATGGTAGTGTCCAGACAGACACGGGACTGGAAGAGCTGAGAGGTCTACATCTTCATTCAAAGGCAGACAGGAGAAGACTGGCTTCCATGTCTTCAAACCCACCCCCATAGTGACACACTTCCGTCAGCAAGGCCACACCTCTTAATAGTGTCACTCCCTGGGCCAAGCATATTCAAACCACCACATTCCCCGTGGAAGGAATTTTAGCAATAAGTATGTGCTCATGTATGAGTAAGTGTATGCATGCGCAGGCCAGATGCCAATCTTAGGTGATGTTCCACTTCATTTTCAAGACAGGGTCTCACTGGTCTGGAGCTCACCAAGTAGGTTAGTCTGGGTTGCCAATGAGCCCCAGGGATCCTCCTGTCTCTGGCCTCCAGATATCCTGACTCACTATATAGATCAGGCTGGCCTTGAACTTACAGAGATCTGCCTGCCTCTGCCTCCAGAGTTCTGTGGTTAAAGGTGTGTGTCCCCATGCCTGGATTCCCACCCAGCTTTTCAATGTGAGTTCAGGGCATTGAATTGGGTCCTCATGCTGGCATGGCCAGCGCTTGGCTGTGAGCCATCACCCCTGCTCTCCCTGTTTACTTGTTAACCTCATGAATCCATCCTGTGAGATAGGTTGTTCCATAAAATGGGAGGTACACACCCCCTGCCCACTGGCCACATTACTAAAGTACTCCTGTGTTCAAACTTTCCACCCCATCACAGAGTATGATTCCCTATACCAGGTGCACAAATTGTACAAGCCTTGGTGGCTTCCTCAACAACTCTTGGGATGAAGTACTGGCTATGAGGGGTGGGTCAGATGTGATGTACGCTGAATACAGAAACTAGGTCACTGAGTCACTAGGTCACAAACACTAGGTCACTGAGCGTGAATCCCCTTCCATTAGCCCTAGCTCTCACGGTCTTCTTCCCTTCCAAGGGGAGTTGGTAGAGGCTGTTGGCTTCCCCTCTGTGGACCTGATGCTTCCAGGGCAAACTAGGGCTTTGTATATGCCAAGCCATTCCTCTTGCAGAGGCAGATCCCACTGAAGCATCTATCTGGCCACCAAGGCAGCACTGACTGCTTGTGCTGTGGAGGAAGTCTATCCTCTGGGAATCGCTATTTGCTAAGAGTAACAGCCACGGCCACCTTAGTCAGAGTAGCTGTGACTGCCTTCGGGCAGCCTTCAACAAGGTCAGGCCTGTGGACATTCCTTCACAGGGTAAGGGAATGACAGAGACCCCACTTGAGGTTGCAGCCCCTCCCTCCCTCCTGCACCCTCTTACCAGCGACATGTAATTCTGTTCCAGATGCATATGGTCTCTGGTAGTCACATAGTACACAGGAGGTAGACGATTAATCATTAATTGGAGTGGGGAACCTATCTAAGCATCCATGGGGAAGCGCTCGTCCGTGCTTCACAGGGATTTTTGCAGATGTAGCCGGGGCACATCCACATTCCTAAAATCATGGATTTGCCAAGCTAGAATCATATGGTCCTATCTGAGTTGGATGGATATTTGTTCACAACTCTCGGGAAACTTTTTAATATACATAGTGTGTCTGTGCTTGTGTGTGTGTGTGTGTGTGTGTGTGTGTGTATGGTGTGTGGTGGTGTGTGGTGTGGTATGTTGTATGTGTGTGGTATGTGTGGTGTGTGTGTGTGTGTGTGTGTGTGTGTGTGTGCAGACGTCAGAGGACAACTTTTGGGGGTCAGTTCTCTCCTTCCATCATCTGGGTCTCAGGGATTTAACTCAGGCTTAGAGGCTAGGGCATTTGCCCACTGAGCCATCTGGCTGCTCTACATAGCTCAGGAATAAGTGAATACATTACACCCAGCAGCCTATGGAAGGTCCTGGCCCGAGGCACTTCTGTGCAAGGCCAATCTCTTCTTCTCCTTTTCCTCTTAACAATTCCAGCCTTCCTGCCTTAAGACCTGTTGACAATTCTCCTCTCTCTTCCCCCTTCCTTTCCTGCCAGTCATTCTCTCCTTCAGGCTGCAGCCTGACAGAAAGCAATGCTTAACCCTCTCATGGTCAGAGTCCTCTGTGTGGGGGCCGTGTAGAGGGACCTGAGACAGCCCAGCTCTTCCTCTGTTCCTCATTGCCTCCAGTGGGCAGCATATAATCATCGTCCAGGTCTTGGCTCAGTGGCTAGTCCTTGTGGAAGCCCGCTGTCTTGGCTCCTGCCCTCTCTAAGCACATAATCTAGAGGATTTCCAACGCCCATCATTTGCCTGCAGTGTGGAACGCTCCTGCTGGACAGGAGTGGCTCATACTCATGGGAGCTGATGAATGAGCGACTGAATGTGTGGACTAATGCGCGCTTTTGCCATTCTCAGTTTTTGGCTTTTCTGATATCGTACCCTGTGTTGGCTATTCTTATGTCACACAAACTAGAGTCATTTGAAAGGAGGGGACCTCAATGGAGAAAATGCCTCCGTAAGATGCAGCTTAATTTTCTTTATTAGTGATTGATGGGGGAGGGCCCAGCCCATGTGGGTGCTGCCAAGCCTGGCTGGTGGTCCTGGGCTCTATAAGAAAGCAGGCTGAGCATGCTATGAAGCACAAGCCAGGAAGCAGCACCCCTCCATGGCCTCTGCATCAACTCCTGCCTCCAGGTTCCTGCCCTGCTTCAGTTCCTGTCCTGACTTCCTTTGATAATGAACATGGAGCATATCATTATCAAAGCAAGCTCTTTCTACGCCAGTTTGCTTTTTGGTCCTGGTGTTTTATCACGACGATTGAAACCGTAACTAAGACATATCCCCTGTTTGTTTGTCATAATTGCATCTGCCGCCTTAGTTACATGTGACATTATTTACTCTTTCTGTTAACTCAGCACTATCAACAGAACTTTCTGAGGGGAAAATCCCTCTGAGCCCTTAGTGCATCCCAGATACATGTACAGGGATGTAGCTTTTCACGGCTTGGAATAAATAATCCTGGCATGGCTACATGTGTTTGGGCACAACAGCAACTTAAAGTAACAGGTAGGTTATTATGGGGCTTACTGGAAATATGGAACAGAGAAAAAAAATCCCTCTTAGAAGAGAGAGAAAAGATAATGGGCCTTGGGTATCCTTACATCCTGCTTCATAGCTATGGGGAGAGAGAGAGAGAGAGAGAGAGAGAGAGAGAGAGCGCACAACGTAGCCCAGGCCCACAGGAACTGCAACCCCACATCAGTCAAACTCACCATCTCTTCCCTGGCAATGGGCTCCTCAGCTCCGGCTGTGCACAGTAGAGACATTCCTAAAAACGGCTGGCCTCTGGTTCCACTGAGATTCTGAGTCAGTGGATCTGGAGTCCAGCCCAGTAACAGCACTTTGCAAAATCTAACCAGGTGATGACAACATGCAGCCAGGGGAGGAAGCACAACCTGTTCTAGAACGTTCTGAAACCCTGACCGACTCTCCACTCAGCTCTCACCCTCCTCCACAGCTGGGCTATGTGAAGGCAAGCACCGTGGGTCTCTCCCTCTCTCCCTTTCTCCCCAAACCATGTGTGGTTTGTGTGTGTGTGTGTGTGTGTGTGTGTGTTTGTGTGTGTATATGTGTGTGTGTGTGTGGCACTTCCATAAGCCAGTGTGCTGCCTGCCTCCTCCTCCATAGCACTGGGATTTTATACAGGCAGCAGGCAGCACCAGCACCGGGCCTGGTTTTGCTTTCTTGCTTTCTTTTCTTTTTTCTTTTTTTAGTAAAAAGATTGAGCTCAGGGCCTCTTGCAAGTCAAATACTTCACTGACTGATCCCTGTCTCCAACCCTAAAGCATCTTTAGTTTTATAATTTATTTAATTACGTAAGACAGAGAAATCGTACATATTCACGAAGTGTCCTGTGGTGTTTTGATTCTTCTCATGTGTTGTGGAGTGTGGAAGCCAGCTTGTGGAAGCCTCCTGCTGCTCTCCTGGCTGAGGGCATCACTTCGAGCTGCAGGAACCAGGAGTCCCCCAACTTCCACCCCTGCTCTGGAAACGCAGTGTGAATTTTAGGCAATGACATCACATCAGGATATGTAAACATCTGAAACCCTAGACCGGAAGGCGGCCATGGCTTCCCCTTTTAATAGTCTGAGTTGAAGGGTTTTGCTGGCCTGGCTATCCAGAAGGTCTCAAGAATCCTCCCATCCCTGCCTCCCAGCTCTGGAATTCGTGCAGGTGCTCCAGGCAGAACTCAGAGCCTCACACTTGCCCAGGCCCTGATGTTGCTTTGTGTTTTAATTATTCTTTGGTTCACGATAAAACCAGCCTTGTCTTCCCTGTCTTTATTTTTAAATGGGCACATGACACATTTTTGTGCCCTCCTTCCAAAAAGAAAACCAATCAAATGTCCATTGATACGATTTTTAAGAGTGGGAAGGAACCAGGCCCCAAATTAAAATCAAAGTCTTCTCTGGGTTTGCAGAGGGCACCAACCCACACCTTGCAATCCCGAGGTCAGTGCCTTTGCTGGTCCCAAACGCTGTTCTGTCTACTCTAACCATAAACACAACCAGATCTCAGGATGGACTAGACTAGCTCAGGCTAACTCAGCAGAACGCACCAAATCGTCTTCTCTGACTTAGAGCGGAGCCTTCCTTGGCTAAGCTAAAAGTGAAATCAGAGAGGAGGAGTTGGAAAAACACTAATGGGATTAAAGATTAGCAGTAACACATGGCTTGGGAACTGACCTTTGACCCAACACACACACACACACACACACACACACACACACACACACACACACACAGTATAAATTACCCAGCAGCTTCCGGCAGCAGGCAGAAACCCTGGCCACCAGAGGAGAGGGAAGCAGAGGAAGAGACAGAGTGCACAGGAACAAATGGAGATGTCAAGAAGCAGAGGGCAGGAAGACAGGAGGCTTTGAGCACACGGGGCTTTGTGTTTATTCCAGTAACAACCTCCTCACTACCGACCACCGGATCCATGGAGATAATATTTGGCCGGAATAAGAAAGAACAGCTGAAGCCAGTACAGGCCAAAGTGACAGGTGAGACTTCTGTATTTAGATGGGCATCTTTTTGCCCTCCTCTGTGTTAGAAGTTGCTTTTAGAAGCCTGGAAATCCTTCTAACACAGGATCCTTCTAATCTAATATTTAGGATATTTAATCCTAAATATAGGAACAAGATGAGCCAGGATCCAGAAGCAGTCTCTGTAACAAATGCGGTATGTTTGCACACGGTAACTCAGTGTCCATGTCCACGGGGGCAGCAATTCCTCCAGAAGAGTGTCGGAAATGCTCCGATAGCCACCATGCAAGTGGGGACAACTTGCAGGAGTTGGTTCTTTCCACTATGTCGGTCCCAGGGATTGCACCCAGGTTGTCAGGCTTACCTGCAAGCGTCTTTACTGACTATGCCATCTCACTGGCCCTTAGGTGGAGTTTTCCAAGGAATTACCTTAGAAGTTGTTGGGAACCTTCCCAGTTTTTATGTATATTTTCTATGATTCAATCCATAACTCTGTGTGTATGCATTTATATATATTAAATTACAAACATTTGGGTGCTATTGAAATATAAAAGAAAAATTTACAGTATCGTTATTTGAGTATATTTCCCTTTTTAAAAAGTTTTTATTATCTTTAATCATGTGTATGTGTCTATATCTATGTGTGGGTGTGTGCACATGTGTCTGGAAAGACCAGAGGTGTTAGATCCCCTGGGGCTGGAGTTATAGGCAGTTATGAGCTACAATGGGTACTGGGAACTGAACTCAGGTCCTCTGGAACTAGAAACACAGTGTGTGTTCTTAGGCATTGCACCATCTTTCCAAACTCTTAATTTTTCGTAAGATAGATGTCTTAGTCAGAGTTACTATCACTATGATAAAACATCATGACCAAAGCAAGTTGGGGAGGAAAGGGTTTATCTGGCGTCCACTTCCACATCCCTGTTTATCATCTAAGAAATCAGGACAGGAACTCAAACAGGGTGGAAACCTGGGGGCAGGAGCCGATGCAGAGGCCATGGTGAGTGCATACCAGCTTGCTCTTCCTGGCTTGCTTTTCATAGATAGTGGAAGGAGAAAGCTCGTGAAGGTTGTCCTCTAAACTCACACAGGCCAAGGCCCAAAGTCAGGCTCGGGTGCCATCCAAAAATCTGCATTCATCATATTTCTTGGAACAAGACCTCTCACCAACCTAGAACTGACAAGTCCCATGAATCCTCCTGCCTCTGCCTCCCCAGCTCTAGGATAACAAGCCCATGTTATCTATCATGCCTGACTTTTTTTCCCCATGGGTTTAGAAGGCAAGCTCAGAACCTCCTGCTTGTGAGGTAAACACTTTATCCACACAGCCATCTCCCCAGCCTCTAGAATATTCTTTCATGCTGTGAAGCAAATGTTCTCCCTCAAGACTCAGCCTATCACCTCCAGAAAGCCACTGCTTCCCAGCTCTTAGCCAGGCAATGCACTTCTGTTCTGCACAGCTCTGGGCTGCGGCACTGCCTCATGCTCAATGTTATTTGAAGTATCTATTCTATATACCAATGGACAATGGGCAACTTCAGAGTAGGGACAGGGTCTGTTCTCCTTGGTCCTCTTCAGTGCTAGCAAACTGCCCTGTTGTACCTTTTCTAGAAAGGATCGTGAAGTACATGGACAGATCATGAATAGTACACTCTGTGCACTCAGTCCCTTTCCATGACCTTCTCCATCCCTCCCCCCCCCCTTTATTCTGAGATTTTTCGAATCTGGCAACTAAGCAGTTTATCTTTCAACAGGTAGCATTCCAACATGGCTGCAGGGGACCCTGCTCCGAAATGGGCCTGGGATGCATACAGTAGGAGACAGCAAGTACAACCATTGGTTTGATGGCCTGGCCCTTCTCCACAGTTTCTCCATCAGAGATGGTAAGAGCCTGGCATGAATTTGCTGTTGTCAAGGTAACAGATACAAGGCTGAATCCGTGGCCCGAAACAATAGGAATTTGTTCTCTTTGCATTCTGGAGGGTCAGAAGTCTGAAATTGATCTCACTGGGGTGATGCCCAAAGTATTGGCAAGGTTACTTTCCTTCTGGAAGCTCTGGGGAGAACACAGTGCCTTGCCTTCACACGATTTTAAAAGGTGGCTGTACCCTTGGCTTGTGGATACCTCCCTGTCTCAAACCAGGATTTACAGTCTTACAAGGACTCTATAATGCCACCATGATGAGTCATACAACCCCAAAGCTTTAGCTGAGTAAGACTTACAAATCTCTCCCACCACACGGGTACAGCAGGGTTCAGATGCAGGCCGATCCTGGCAAAAGCATCATGCAGCCCACTGCAAATGACTCTTTGGAAAGGCGCCCAGGGATCTTCATCATTTTATCTTATGATAGACTCTGCCATGGGATGAGCAACAACAGGAAAAGGGAGAAGCTGGGAACTCAGACATGCCTCTAATCAAAACAAGAAGAGGCTAGACTGAGAAGAAGCGAGCTGGGCACACCGCTTGCCCTAACCATCATGGCTGTGTGTCTCTCCCACCCAGTCCTCTATGGGTCCTTAGATTGCCAACTCTGGGACCCCCAATGGCTCCCCACTGTGTAACAATGGAGGTAGAAGCACAGAATACCAAATTCCTCCTGTCTAGTTCAGAAGAGACATGTGCAGAGAAATTGGGGCCAAGGGATAAAGAAGAAAATGAGTGTGTGTTTGTGTTCATTTTGTTTTGTGTACTTTATGGGGGTCTCTCATTCTTTAGATTTTTGTTTTAATATTTTAATAAATTTCATACAGGTGTGTGTCATGTTGAAACTATTCTCCATATTCTTTTACACTCTCTTCTTCTCACCCCTCTCTTTTATCTCCTAGACAGTTTCACTTCTGCTTTTATTACATATATGTGTGTGTACATATATCTGTATGTATGTGTGTGTACTGTGTGTGCATATATATGTATGTATATGATTTTATGGAGATCCAGGGATCACAAATGAGAGGAAACATACAGTATTTATCTTTCTGAGGCTGATTTAATTCACCTAATCCAACAGTCCCCCGCCTCCACCCATTTTTCTGCAAATGACATAACTTCATTCATTACAGCTAAAAGAAAATTGAATTGTATGCATACACCATATTTTCTCTACCCATTCCTATGATGTTGGACACCTAGCTGGGTTCCAGGACAGCTATTGTGATAGAGCTGCAGCAAACATGGATGTACTGGTGTCTCTGGGGTGTGTGAATAGCCAGGAGTCATGTAGCTAAGTCATGTGGCAAGCTAGTTTTATAGGTTTTTTTTGTTTTGTTTTTTTGTTTTTTTTTAATGATGTGTATGTTCTTACATCTGTGTGTGGGTATGTGCATGTGTGTGCAGTATCCTAGGAGTCCAGAAGGGGGCACTGGAGTTACAGGTGATTAGGAGCCACCCAACATGGGTGCTAGGCACTGAACTCAGGTCCCCTGTAAGAGCACCAAGCACTCTTAAATGTGGATCTACCTCTCCAGGACTCATTTTTACTTTTTGAGGAACCTCAAACTGACTTCGAGTAGTCAGACTAGTTTTCATTCCCATAAGAGTGGATCCTGGCCAGCCCTTGTTTCATGACTGCCGTTTTCTCTGAGGTTAGATGAACTCTCAATGTAACTTTGATTTCGTTCTTCTGATGGCTAGTGAGGTTAGACACCTTTTGTTTACTGGCATTTTGTAATGGTTTCATGCTTTGAAACTGTTCATTTTATTAGCACACTTAGCTTTTAAGAAATTAAGGGCCAGGATGGCGTGGTGGTGCACACCTTTAATCTCAGCACTTGGGAGTCTGAAGTGTAGTGAGAAATTTGGTTTCTTTAAAAACACAGGAATATTACAGGATTATGGTTTTCTTTTAATCCCAGGTGTTGGGATATGGGACTGCTTCACAGCAGGTGACTATGATTTGCTTGGTACTATAGCAGGGGCGTGGTTTTACCAGCTGCAGATAGTTCTGTAATTGTGTGACGTTTGGAATTCTGGGGACTCTTCAGAGGGTATATAAACACTAGGGCCCTGGCTGTTTGGTTGGTGGTTGGATGCCGTTGGTTACAGTTTGTCAAGTTGTCATGCTTAAAGAGACAAAAAGAAGAACTTAGATATCCTGACATTGGTCAACGTGCCCCAAAGAACTCAATGCCCCTAATCAGCAGAAAGGAGTCTAGCAATGCAGTCAACCTCTTTCCCTTCTATCCTTCCTCTCTCCTACCTAGTGTTATGGGGTTAAAGAGAAAGAGAAAGTAAAAGAACGAACCCACAAAGTAGCCAAAAGTCCAGCTTCATGGAAGCGGCTGGGTCTCCTTGAGTTCAAGCCCAGCCTGGTCTACAAAGTGACTTCTAGGACAGCCAGGGCTACATAGTAACACTCTGTCTAAAAACAAAAACAAAACCTAGCAAAGACTGGATAATGAGAAGCAGCAGAGAGGAGGGAAGGGGGAGGAGGGTTGAGAATGTGTTCCTTTAGGTCAGAATAGAGAGCTTTGCTTAAAGCGGTGACAGTGGGTGGTGTCAGGTCTCTCTTGGCAAAGAGACGGCTTCTAGGAGACAAAGTCATCCCACTGGGATTTGAGTGTTGGTGTGCATGTACAAGAATGTGTAGAACCTCATGGGAGGATGTGGTGTGTGCGTGTGTGAGTGGTATGTGTCCGTGTATATGGGCACACACAAGTATGTGTAGTGTGGTATGTGTGTGTGTGCATGTGTGAGTGGTATGTGTCCGTGTGTATGGGCACACACAAGTGTGTGTAGTGTGGTGTGTGTGTGTGTGCATGTGTGAGTGGTATGTGTCCGCGTGTATGGGCACACACAAGTGTGTGTAGTGTGGTGTGTGTGTGTGTGTACGTATGTGTGTGCTGCATGTTGGGGGTAGTAGGGGTGCACATGTGTGTGGTGGTGGTGTGTGTGTGTGTGTTGGGGGTGTGGGTAGACACTCTATGTGTGTTGTGTGTCAGGGTGTATGGTGTACACAACAGGTGTGGTGTGTATTCGAATGTGTGGATTCACACAAGTGTGTGTGGTGTGTGTCTAAGTATGTGGGTGTAGGTGTGTGTACTGTGTGTACATGTGTGTACGTGTGTGTGTGCATGTTGGGAAATGTGGATGTACATATGGTGAATGCTGGGATATGTGGGCATACACAAGTATGTGGTGTGTGTCAGAGTAGGTGGGTGTACACATGTGTGTTTGGTTTTTAATGTGTATGTGAGTACACACCCACATTCCTGCCTTAATCACAAAGCTTTCAGACTTGACCCAGTTCTTGAAGACACCAAGCAGGAGATTTCTGTTTACTGAGTCCCTTCACATGGGGTGTAGGACTTGTGACAGCAGGCAGACAGTGGCTTGGTAACTTTAATGCTCTGGCATCAACCTTGAGCATTTTCAGAGCTACTTTCTCTCAGGGCTTCCAGTGCTCTGGGATCCCACAGCTCCATGTTTATAGGAAGTGGGTGGTCTGGCCTGAGAGTTTACATTTCAAGTGAAAAGAATTTGCCTTTTATGCTAAGCATCCTGGGGGGTGCAAAAACCTTAGCCAGTGCCATGTGGATGGTGGCATCTAGAAAGCCTGACCAAAGAAGGACAGGCCAGCTCTAAAGTGGATCTTTATTCAGTGCAGGCAGTGCTTGGCTGAGGACCAACATCAGGCCAATCCCCTAGGCCGGTTTCCTGCCATAAACATCAAGAGTCCTCCTTGACCATCTAGAATTTCAGCAGACAGTATCCATGGATAAGATACATTTACCACTGGGACAAAAACAGCTTACAGTGGAAGAAAGGGTTTATTTGGGGGCTCACAGTTTGTCAGGGAAAGCCTGCTGGCAGGAGAGTGAGACACTGGTCACACTGCACACACAGTCAGGAAGTAGAGAGACGAATGCTCAGCCTACTTTCTTCAACATTCCGATCAAGCCCCCAGCCAATAGGATGGCCCTACCCACATTCAGAATGGATCTTTCCTCCTCAGTTAAACCTCTCTGGAAACAGCCTCTGAGATCTGACCAGAGGTCTGTCTCCAAGGGCATTCTGTAGTCGACAGTGACCGTAAACTGTCAGAACATGTATGCTGTGTACCCTGTGACCAGATGCCTCACAGCTTCTTACGTCATTGAAATTGCTGACTTTAGGAGCTGGAGAGATGGTTGCCTAAAGTTGACTACAATCTCATGACGCTGGTGTTACTATTATAGGCACTGTTCCCCTTAAGTGGAAAATGGACGTGGATTTCGTAGAAATGTACACTCAGTCCTCTGGAGAAAGCCATGAAAATGCACCCAAGGGTACAGCCATCAGTTAAAAGTCACCAGAGTGATCACGAGGGAAAGGGCTTGCCATCGCATGGGATACTCCTCACACTCTCTTTATTAACTCACGTGCCAGGCTATTACCAGTAGAGTCCATCTGACTGTCCTGCCGTGTTCGGACCCTGCCTTCAAGAATTTCAAGTCACTTTCAAACATGGGTGCTTCCTTCTGCAAACTAACTTTACCTTCATGGTTTGGGATTAAAAGTCTGTATTAAGGGCCGAGCCACACCTCAACTAGAAACATCCTTTTTTTTTTTTTTTCAGTAAATAACACAATCTCAGGGTCCACGGTGCTGTGATCTAATATCCTGCCACCAATGTTCATTGCAACAAGTTATTGGTTTCCTTCTAGGCCTCTGGCTTCTGCGACACTATCAATACTCACTAGAACTCCTCTCAGGCATCCTATTGTTGCCGTGTGTCATGGATATTCTGCAGCCTTGAATCTACAGGACCAGGCCCTCCATAGGCACGATAGAGGCATAGATGGGATAGATGCTGAGGTGGGCCAACTCAAATCCTTGAGGTGGGCCTGGGTGGTAGCTGAGTTGGTCAACCTACAAGCTCTCCTTAACCCATACCACCAGAACCAGCCCTCCAGCACTGCCCTGGAAAGCTCACCCAGTGCCACAGCCTGCAAGGGGCAGGACCTGCTCTTCAGCTCTCATGCCCTTGAGGCAAGCTCATCTGCACCCACACCACCGGGGTGAGCTCCACTGCGCTGTGCAGACAAGGTTCAGGGCTGCTCTCCTGAGTGCTGCAGATGGTGAGGGACAGGGCCAGCTCTCCCTCCACCTGTCGAGGGGCGAAGTGGAAGGGGCAGAATATTTCATTTTATATTTTATTTATTTATTTGTGTGTGTGTGTGTGTGTGTGTGCGCGTGTGTGCTTGTATACACAAATACACGCATGCATGGGGTGGGGGCAGAGAGTTCTCTCCTTCCACCATGTGGGTTCTGGGGATTAAACTTAGGTCATCAGACTTGTCAGCAGATGCCTTTATGCACAGATCCATCTCCCCCACACCCCCTTCCCATCTTTTATCTCACTTCATTTATAACCCACCAAGTCTAATTTGTGCTGCCCATATGTGTATTGGTGTGGGGCGGTCCCAGGGAAACGGATCACACCTCTAAAGATATCTCTCTCTCTCTCTCTCTCTCTCTCTCTCTCTCTCCCTCTCTCCTTGCAGCTCACAACTGCCAATAGCTCTTCATCTAGTAGTGGAGGTTGTGAGCCCATCTCTGTGCGTGTAGACTGTCTTGATGTCATGCAGGCAAACAGCTGCTGAGTCAGTGAGTTCAGCAGTTCTATTGAGTCCAGAAGGCTCTGTTTCACTCTGTCCTCCCAGCCTCTGGCTCTTAAAATCAGAGTCATCTTCTCCCTCCCCTCCCACCTCCGCTCTCTTCCCATCTCCCTCCCTCTCCCCCATCCCCTCCCCCACTCCTTTTCCATCTCCTTCTTTCTCCCCTCACCTCTCTATTTCTACCTCCCCTCCCCCTCCCCTCTCCTTCCCGTCTCCACCCCACTCTCTTCTCATCCCCCTCTCCATCCCCCCTTCCCCAACTCCTCTTCCTCTCCCTCTCTTTCCTGCCCTCTCCCCTTTCTCTCTCTGACACACAAAAAAAGCATCCACTTTTTTAAAATGTGTGCAAATGAACTTAAACTTCAAATTCCCTTCTCAATGTAGTACATACTTGCATGATAGAGTCTGGTCTGGGCCAACAAACCTCCCCCTGGGCCCCAGTAAAGCCCCTAGAATGGCTGACATCAATTTCATAGGTCCCCAAAGGTGCCGGGCTGACAAGCGTCTGCTTCTGTTTCAGGGGAGGTCTTCTACAGGAGCAAATACCTGCAGAGCGACACCTACAAAGCCAACATCGAGGCCAACCGAGTCGTGGTGTCTGAGTTTGGAACAATGGCCTACCCAGACCCCTGCAAAAACATTTTTTCCAAGTAATCCCCCTTCTGAATCTTGACAAATTCATACTTTTAAATATTTCTGACGCTCAAAAACAGCCCACGTTCTCTCCCCTGTTAGTTTTCTTCTGGGTAAGATTAAAACCATGTGGCGGGCCTGTGACCACAGATACCGTATGATTTTTGATCAATGATAGCAAGGGAAGCAAAGAGCACTTGACAAATTGTCAGATGTTCACCTGCCTGGCTGGTGGGAGATTGTTTGGGCATTATCAGTCAAAATTACAAATGTGTGTTCCCTTCGGTCTAGAGATACACTTGCTCGTGCCTGAAATGACAAATGACAAAGTTATTCCTGGCTATGTCATTTGTTATGACCAAAGCTGCAAACAACCCAAATGTCATTGCCAGAGGTCTAGTTGAATACACAACAGTAAAACTGAATAAGAAAGTTCCTCAGTGAAGCTAAAAAGGCATGAAGCTGCTCGTGGTACTGTATAAACCAATCCTAAAATATATTAAGTTAAAAAGTTGGTGGTGGTGAAGAAGAGGAGGATGTTGATGATGTTGTTTAAAGCAAGGTAGGCCTGGGGAGACAGCTAGTGGGTAAGAGGACTTGTTGGTTGTTTTTGTTGATGTTGTTGTTGTCATTTAAAGCAGGGTAGGGCTGGTTCTTAGGGCTTCTATTGCTGGGGGGGGAACCCACCATGGCCAAAAAGTAAGTTGAAGAAGAAGCTTACACTTCAATATTGCTGTTTATCACCAAGGAAGTCAAGGCAGAAATTCAGGCAGGGCAGGAACCTGGAGGTAGGAGCTGATGCAAAGGCCATGGAGGGGTGCTGCTCACTGGCTTGCTCCCCATGGTTTGCTCAGCTTGCTTTCTTATAGGACACAGGACCACCAGCCCAGGAATGGCACCACCTGCAATGAGCTGGGCCCTCTGCCACTGATCACTAATTGAGAAAATGCCTTACAGTTGGATCTCATGGAGGCGTTTCCTCAACTGGGGCTCCTTCCTCTCTGAGGCCTCTAGCTTGTGTCAAGTTGACACACAAAACCAGCCAGTACAGCTAGGGAGATGACTGGTGGGTCAGAGCACCTGTTGAGAGAAAGCATGGAGTCCTGAGTTCAAGTCCCCAGAACTAAGCATGGTCACAAGAATGACTGTAGTCCCAGTGCAGTATAAATTTGCAGACAGACAGCCTAGCTCCAGGTCTAATCAGAGGCTTTGCCTCAAGAGAGTGTGATAGAGAGTGAGAGGCAGGGCCGGGCAGTGGTGGCACACGCCTTTAATCCCAGCACTTGGGAGACAGAGACAGGCGAATTTCTGAGTTCGAGGCCAGTCTGGTCTACAGAGTGAGTTCCAGGAAAGCCAGGGCTGCGGAGAGAAACCCTGTCTCAGAAAAGGGGGGGGGGGGGCAGGGCAGTTGACGTCACCTCTGGTCCACCATGCGCATGTGCACAGATACATGAACCTGCACACAAATGAACTACACACATACACACACATATATACACATGCACACACATGCATACACACATGCATACACACAGAGACACACATCTCTTTCTCCAAGCAAGGCACATAAATGCATTCTGTGTTCAGGGAGGTTAAAGGCAGAAGTCAGTCTTGATGTATTTTTGCTTGTACAGAGCATAAAGAGATCGGAGAGGACAGCCAAGGGGGAAGGGGATCTGAGGAATGAGAGGGTGAGGAGATTTTTCTGGAACACATCTGAAGTCATCTGGGTTATGAAGCAGATGTGTGTATTACACATTCAACAATTAAATTCTTGGCTAGAGAGTCAGGCCTACTCTCCCTATCTCCCTTCAGATACACTTCAGAGAGCTATGGAAAGATTCAGGGTGGATTGCCAAAGATAGGAAAACTGCATCTGCTCTTCTGAGGCTGACATCATCCTTCCCTGGAACAGGGCGACTTGCCCTTGCAGATGGGGCTGAGCCTGGGTGGCGTCAACAGAGAGAAGGGAGTGGACTTCAAAACCTTACCTGGAGGAGAATCCCTGCAGTTACATCCTCTGCCGCTAGGGGGCGCCACTCAACGCTTGCGTCCGATGTACAGCCGTTGTACCAATTAAATCGCCTTGGATTCTCTTTTTTCCTGTTTGCAGTTTGCCATTTGGTGAACCGAACCCCGAAACTTAACTAAGAACATGAGCTTCTTTTCCCTTTTGCCAAAAATTAATTCTGAGGTTGAGGATGGAGCTCAAGTAGTAGAATGTCCCCACAAAGCCCTGGGTTTGATCCCCAGCACACGCTTAAACCAGACGTAATGGACCAGCGCTCCAGGTCTGGACAGAATCTCTCATCAAACTTGGAGCTAAGCTGCCTGACAGCGAGTCCCCAGCAATCCTACTGTCTCTGTGTCACACAGCTTTTAGGTTACTGGCATGTGTGTGACCATGCCTAGCCACACACTCAGAAGGTGGAGGCCAAAGTTCAAGGACATCGTAGGGTACATAGGAAGTTTGAGGCTTACCTGGGATGAACGAAATCTTGTTTCAAAAGAAAAAAATGAACAAACAAGAACCCACAAATAATTTACTCAACAAATTTTAAATACTCAGTAGGGATTCAGATCCTGCCAAAGCAGAGGTAAACTGTTTTGCTAGATTTGGGGATTTGGGGGTATTATGGGTACAGGACTGGTATCTGTGTGGCTACTTAAAACCATTAATACCAGTTCCTGCTGGCTCTAGTTGAAGAGACCACTGCACTTCTGACACTCAGGAGGAGTGTCATGTGACCACACTGCCCCAGCACCTCACTTGCTGGCTGACTCCGTGTTGTGGAATGTGCAGGGAACATGATACCTGAGTCCCCCAGATTGCTCAAGTGACCCGTTGATACCCAGGGTCTTTTCTCTACCACTGAAGCAGAACGTGTTAAATGGTGAGAAGGCAGGTCACGGAGGGCGGAACTTCCCGGCCAGCCAGGCACAACCACTAACATGGTCCACTTTCTCTCTTTCCAGAGCTTTCTCCTACTTGTCTCACACCATCCCCGACTTCACAGACAACTGCCTGATCAACATCATGAAATGTGGAGAAGACTTCTATGCGACCACAGAGACCAACTACATCAGGAAAATCAACCCCCAGACTCTAGAGACCCTGGAGAAGGTATGGTAGGCTTACAGTCAGCATCCATTCCTGACCCAATGAGGAACCCCACTCCCCAGCCCTAGGGGAAGGCAAGCTGCCCACAAGCCTCCACTAACGTCTCAGCTGCCTTAGCACGGTGCTTACACTTAAGCAAGGACTGCATGGTGTCCATCTTTGTGGGTGCCCTCATTCCCAGTGGTTCCTATATACAGCACAGTCATGTGTTGTTTAAAGTATATTTCAGTTAACTACAAGACACATGCGTGATGAGGATCCCAAAGATGGTTCCACCTAGTGACACTGTAGCTATCTTCTCAGATAAACTATGATGTCCATGTGGTGAAATCACCTCATGACGACTTTCTCTTGTGTTCCCATAGAGCCGGAGAGATGGCTCAGTGGTTAAAAGCATGTACCGTCAGTTCTCAGCATCCAGCTCCAGGGGAAATCTGATGCTCCCTTTCTGGCCTGTGTGGGTACTGCACCCACGACCTAAAAATACAGACATAAAAACAAATCTTTAGAACATATCCTTGTCCCAAAAGTGATGTAGACTTAAGTGGCTTAAAATAACAAAGACCCTCTGTCTTTCATTTGTAGAAGACACAATTCTAAATGCAATATGTAGAGCCGGGGCTCTGGCGGGTTATAGGGGGTCTCCTTCCTGTGTTTCCCAGCTCCTTGACATATCACTTGAATCTCCACCTTAGTCCCATGGTATTCCATTTGTGTCCATGTGTTCCAATTCCCCGTGTTCTATAAGTACGCAAGGCATAAGGCCACAGCCCACTCTCACGTGGTACGGAATCATCTTGTGGTGATTACACATTCAAAGATGCTACTGCCACGTGAGATCACATTCACAAGCTCTGGGGTTAGGACTTTCTTCTGTATGTTTGGAAGATGGTACAACTCAGAATCATATCCATCGTTCTTATAGGACCCAGGGTGTTCTACCCACGGTGGCCTGTAGAGGGAGGTATTTCTCAGAGAGCAAGGGCACCAGCAGGCAGAACCGCTTCCTGGGAAGCCCAGGGCTAACATTCCCATGAAAATCAATGACCCCCGTGTCAGTTTCCTCCAGCTAGTTGTTCGAAGCCACAATGATGTCATAAGGCATTTGAGCGATCTCCTAAATTGAATACCTATCTTAGCCGGGAAATTACATCCAGTTCCTTGTAAACTAGGTGGCAAGGGCCCAACTGATGCATGCTGGGAAATACTGGAAGGGCCAGAGCTCTACCTAACTCTTGGCTGCTTGTGTTAGACTAGAGAAGGGCAAACAGCTAGCGCCTAGCCATCCCACGGCTCTCCACCTGTGGTCTGTTCTGAGCTGGGGTCATTCAATTAGTAGAATTCCTGCTTTAAGTTAATGGTTTTATAACCTCTGTCTCCAGAGTATAATCATGAGAGGCGTGGAGAACTGTGTCTCTGCCTCTGTGGGCTCCAACAGGGGTGAATTTAAAGGACTTAATAAGATCAATACAGAAGTGGCTGAGACGGCTGGGGGCTGCCGATCTACCTACCTCCACCATTGCTTACAGCTTTCTTTCATGAGACACCCCCGTCTCTTTACTGAGGATCCTGACAAGACCAGGATGTGGGATGGGAACTACAGGCACAAAAAAACAAAAAACAAAACATGCAGCTCACTAGCTCCCACAACCGACTTCTGCCACAGAAGTAATACAAGCTCATATCCGGTCGTGAGAGTAGACATCTCTTTAAAGGTAAAATTATGCCTTTTCCTCCCAGTCAGAAGATATTCAAAGAGATCCACCCTCGTTCTAGACCCAGGCCCAGTCAGTGTTCACGGGATCCCATCTTCTCATCTTTACAAAACAGAATGGTTATTGTATTTTACAGGTTGATTACCGGAAGTATGTGGCTGTAAACCTGGCTACCTCACACCCTCATTATGACGAGGCTGGGAATGTCCTTAACATGGGCACGTCCATTGTGGACAAAGGACGGACAAAATACGTGATATTTAAGATCCCTGCCACAGCACCAGGTAAATCACCTTGGGGATCTAACAACGCGAAGACAGCTAGGTGACCCTGACTGAAGAGTCCGGATTTGCACTTATGACACACTTCATAGATTATTCAGATGACCTTGAAGTCTGTTTTGTCATTTAGTTGAAGGCAAAGGTTCTTTTGGGAAGAACTCAATTTTCTCCTTTAACGTAAAAGAGACATTTCTGAGATTATTTTGGATAAAAGAAATCCTGTTGCTGTTTTAATGTCCTGTTTTTTAGGCTCCGATTCATGAATTCACTATTTTATCCACCCACCCACCCACCCATCTACTTACCTACTTATCCTTCAGTCTACACGTTCACCTACTCACCTTCCCTCTCATCCATCTATCCATCCATCCATCCATCTACCCATCCATCATTCATCCATCCATTTGTCCATCTATCCATTCATCTGTCTATCCTCTCAAACATCAATTTATCCACCCATCCATCCATCCATCCATATATCCATCCATCCACCCACCCATCCATCCACCCACCCATC
>JADRCH010000090.1:6991607-7015414 GCA_019843965.1 Rhynchomys soricoides
CACCACCACCACCACCACCACCACCACCACCAGGTCAAAGGTGCCATGAATATTATTAAGTGAAACTCAAGTTACTTAAGCTGATAAAGGATGTGTAGTCCAGTCCAGCATCTTAGAGTTCAGACTGGGGTCTTCCTGGCATTTTTATTTGCTACTTCATATCACAGGAGACTGTGAGGCTCAGATTAGGTGACCTGGTGTTGGTCACATGGCTTACAGGAGCCCTGACATCATGCAAAAGGAGGGGGCAGGGCACTCTTGCTCTACATGCCAGACCTGATTTTGTGTTCCTCTTGATTTGTGGAGAAAACTAGCCCACAGCCCAACAGCATCCCTTCCCACCAGCCAGCTGTTTACAGTGTGCACAGGTGGCCACAGAGAGGTGGGGACATTGACAGGGAACTCATTATAAACCAGCCCCAGGACTGGGTGGGGAGGCCTTTTGCCCAGGGCTGATTCATGCTTACAAAGGACTCAGAAAACAGAGCACACACACACAGCCACGACCTTCAGTGCCAGCAGAGGCCCATGAACTGTGATTAGAACAGAGAGTGGGTATGGATCTCCCACCCCTCCCCCATGCCCTACCGCTTGCATTTCTGGGTATCCCTCCCCAACCTAATAGCACAGGAAGAAATCAGCTATGACTTGGATCATTATGATAGACCGTTCACCTCATTTGCCCATCTGTGAAATGGGCATCCTACAGCTTAGCTGAATTGTCATCATACATGTAAAGGTCCCTCATCATTGGATGCAAGCATGGCCCTGTCAGTAGAGGGCTAGACTTCTAAGCATGAGGATTTGAGTTTGATCCCCAGAGCCCATGTAGAAAGCCAGATGTGGTGATGCACAGCTGTAATCCTAGCTCTGGGGAGGGAGAAACTAGTGAGGCGAATTCCTGGGGCTCACTAATAGAATATGTGGGTTCCAGGTCCTACTGAGAACCCCTGTCTGAAAAAGCAATGACAGCTCTGGTTGTCCTCAGTGCCTGTGCATACTTACCTCACCCCTAAGACACAGGGCAGTCTGTCTTCATCCCAATGGATAGTCTTCTGCTGCGTGTTCTACAATGGGCAGCCTTAAGAACAATGGGTAGAAACCCTGAGGAATACACTGTGTATGCTAGCTCTCCACGGAACATAGGGGCTGTGGGAAGGGAGCTCCTGGGAACCTGTAGAAATGCAGTCTGGGCCCTGCCCCAGGGACACATTAACCTCTGCATTTGATCACTTTTCCCTCCTGATTCATGAGGATGTATATCCATGGCTCTGTAGCAGGACTCAGCAGCTTTTTGTTTTGTTCTGTTCTGTTTTCTGCCAAAGGACCATACCAGTAACTAAACTATATAAGACCTTGAGGACCAACTCTCTGATGTCTGTCACAGAGGCTCACCTGGGCTACTGTCCCTGGAAGCAGTAATAGTCAGATGTCAGAGAAAGCGGTGGGCATCCATCTCCACATGAGACTGTATTTGTGAAGGCAGCTGGGGGCTCAGTGGAGTCCCCCAGCTGGAGTGGAGACAGTTGGCCCCTCAAGGCCTCCCTGGGTGAGACTGGTTTTTCAGGCTGGAAATCCAGAGTTCACCACAGTCTGTGGACTCTAGTGGGAGTCTCTCGGTACCTGGGCCTCTGGGGGTGACCGTGCTACTGGCTAGATTTCCACATTTGCTCTTCTCCAGGCAGCAAGAAGAAAGGGAAGGACCCTGTGACGCACTCGGAAGTCTTCTGCTCCATCCCCTCCCGCTCACTGCTCTCTCCCAGCTACTACCACAGCTTTGGAGTCACGGAGAACTATGTGGTGTTTCTGGAACAACCCTTCAAGTTGGATATCCTCAAGATGGCCACCGCGTACGTGAGGGGAGTGAGCTGGGCTTCCTGCATGTCATTCCACAGGGAGGACAAGGTGAGGCCTTCCTGTCTGTCTACCCCACCCCAGGAGCACTGACAGGGAGGCCACCCTGAGGGATGCTTATGGAACATTAGCTGTCATTTTAGTCCCCTTGCAGCCAGCTGCTGCCATCTAGAGAGTTCTGAGGTTGGGATGGTCATTAGAGTGGTCCTGAGTCAGAACATCCCTAATTCCAAGTGCAGACTGTCCTAGGAAACGGATGTGATTTGGGCAGACAAAATCCCCCAAACTACCCACAGATGCACAGACACTATGGGATCAAGTCCTCGGCCATAGCTGGGACCTACACAACCTCTGCCATCCATTGGGAAAGTTCCTTCAGCACCTGTATTCTCGTTGTACAGTCTTGGGGGGGCTTAGTGAGTCCTGGATACCAGTGAGCTTACATACCAGGATGGCACTGGGGTCCACAGATGTGGAGTGAAAACATCTCCTTCAGTCAGAGGTGCATGCAAGTTCTGTGCACATGCAGATGAGTGTGTACACATATGTGCCCACACGGATGGATGTTAAACACATGTGTATGTTCGTATGTGTGTATTTATTTGCTGTTGCTGCTTTTGACAAACATCCAGCGATTCTCAGTGTTACCTATTCAGATAACACACCAGTATAGAAAGCCACACATAAAATCCCTTTCCTGGGCTGGTGAGGTAGTTCAGCTGGCAGGGTACTTACCCAACATACATGAAGCCTTGGGTTCAATTCCCAGGAGTGTATAAATTGGGCATAGTGGTGTGTGCCTGCAACCCCAGAATTCAGAGGCAGAGACAGGAGAATCAGGAGTTTAAGGTCATCCTTTGCTACACAGCAAGTTTCAGGCCAGTCTGGGCTACAAGAGATCTTATCTCAAAATAATATTTTTTAAAAATCCTTTTCCCACCAGGCTCCCAACCATCTTCCCTCCCCCTACTTTCCCTCCCTGCTCCCCATTCTGGAGAGAGTCACCATTATCCATTGACTGTCCACCTCAGTACTTCTGGATACTCACCCACTTCCATTTACAGGAACCAACATGCTGGCTAGCCACCCTCTTTAACACCATCCTCTGTCTCCTCAGGAGGAGGTAGATGAGATCCACCACTGAGAACCTTCTAGAAATTTCTCAGAATGGCATTCAAGGGTTCCATTGACACCCTCAGTCCCTTCACAGGTGTTTCTCTCTCACTCCTTGCTTATTCAGGATGTCTTCTCTGATGTCTGACTGCTGAGGGCCTCCGGATGTTCTATTCCTCAGAGAATGAGATGGCTTCCTCCCTCACTGGTCTAGTTCCCCAAGCCTTCTTTCCTGAACCTATCTGTTGTGTTTTATAAAAGAAGAAAAAGGAAGCCAGGAATATTATGTTTGGTGGAGGAGTGGGGGGAGGGGTGCCTCTGCCGGCCCATGCTGAGGCATCCCTTCTCCCTAAGGTACCAGCCATTCAGGGGGCAAGCAGCCCCTTTTATAGTGAAGTCAGGCCTACCTGGCTGTTGCCAGGCAACTGTGGGGCGGAGCCTAGAGGAAATGCCAACGCTATCTGCAGGAAATCCCAGGCTGGCTTCTCCCAGATCCCTTCCCTAATTTATTTTTCTTGAGAGTGCCCTTCATCCTTGATGTATCCCAAATTTTATGTTTCTCGTGGGTTCCACCCCGCTCACATTACAGATCTTGAAAGGAGTCACTACGTGTCACTGTGTCGCTATAGTTCCCAAAGAAGTGCCCTGTATCAGAAGGGCCTCGGTATTTGTAGAGTGAATGAACAGAAGAGGGAAGCCAACTCAAGTTGAATACCCTCTGCAGCCATCTTCAGAGACACTGGGCCTCTCCTGCTGCCGGGTGCGTGGAGACCAAGAAGCCTGGAATCTGTAGCTGTGGAGAGGCCCTGGGCCACAGGGTCCCAGGCTCCAGAACTGGGAGTAAACTCATAAAAACCGGAGTGTCCAACCTGGGGCTGGAGTCAAAAGCAAAGACACTGTCTAAACCAATCACTCCTGTGTTTACCTGTCCGCGCTGACATGCCCCACCCCCATGACGTCACAGCTCTCCTCGGTGGCCTCTGGGGGAGGGGAAAAAAAACATCCAGACCAAAGAAGCCACCACCTCCTTCAGAAAGGTGGTTAAGCCAGAACTGCCAAGAGAGATAACAGAGAGAAGAGAGGAAGGGGGGGGGGGGAGAGAAGGAGAAGGGAGAAACAGGAGAGAGGGAAGCAAGAAATGAGAGAGAGGAGAGAGGGAAGAGATAGGAGAGAGAGACTGAGACAGAGACAGAGAGGTTGTATCAGACAACCGACCTGAAGAAATAGCTTCTCATTACCACCCAGGATGATATTAGCCTGGTCACACTCAGCCAGGCCACCTGGGGCAGATGCAGCTCCCTAGCCAGTCCTGGGCCCACTCCCCTGCAGCCCTGAGGACAGGATGGGTGGCTGTAGCTAGCAGCCCTGGGAAGCGGGCTCTGTACTGCAGTATGTGGGAGAGAGGACCATAGGACTCCAGCCTCAGCTGGAACCTGGCCCCTCCCTTCTACCAGCATGACTGTTCCCAGGGAGCTTATCTGGAGCCACACAGGTGCTCTCTTGGCGTCCTCCCCAAAGGCTGCCCAGCAACCTTGGTGGCAAAGCTGCCCTCCTGTGGCCTGTATGTCACAGAAAAGCTGCAGGCAGGCTCCATTCACTGAAGGCTTTGCCTGCCTGTCATTTTGACAGCATTTTGTTACGTTTTCATTTTTACTTATTGTGTATGCATGTGTGTATTTGCATGTGGTGTGTATGTGTGTGAGCACATGTTTATGTGCTCAAGCACAAGTCAAGAGGTGAGACATCAACCACCCGTGTTGTACCTTAAGACACTGCACACCTTGATTTTTGAGACAGTGTCTCTTTACCTGGCCTGTGACTTGCTAATTCAGCTAGATTATTCAACCAGGAAGCACCCTGGATCCTCCTGTTTCTGCCCCAGCCCTAGGCATTGAGGATTATAGCCACCACTCCCTGCTTCTTCTTCACGTGGGTGCTATGGATCAAAGTCAGGCTCTCAAGCTTGTACAGTAAACAGTTTATCAACTGAACCTTCTCCGCAGCCCCTTGTCTTAAGTTTTTATTAGGAAATACTAATAAATGTGTATCATACAATAAAGTGGCAGATTCACGATGATATTTTCTTCTTTTTCTTTTTCTTTTCTTTTTTTTCTTTTTGGTTTTTCGAGATAGGGTTTCTCTTTGTAACCCTGGCTGTCCTGGAACTCACTCTGTAGACCAGGCTGGCGGCCTCAAACTCAGAAATCCACCTGCCTCTGCCTCCCGAGTGCTGGGATTAAAGGCATTCGCCATCACTGCCCGGCTATGATGATATTTTCATTAAAACATATCCCATACTTTATGTTCATCCCCTCTGCCATCTCCTTCCGCTCACATACACACATACACAAAATATAGAATTTTGAAAGAAATAAACTTCATCTATTGGTGGATACCTTGGTTGATTTTGTAGTTTGGCCATTGTGAATAGCATGACCTGGAAGTTTGGGATGGGTACCGAGCTCAGAATGGGGAAAGGAACATCCATATGGTCTGAGCTAGGGCAGACCTGGTGTTGTGATGTCACCATGCCAGGTATATCCAAGGGTGAGCTGACCGCTGCGTGGGCTGACATGGGCATCTTCTTTCAGACTTACATTCATATCATCGACCAGAGGACCAGAAAGCCGGTGCCAACCAAGTTCTACACAGACCCCATGGTGGTCTTCCATCACGTCAACGCCTATGAGGAAGACGGCTGTGTGCTCTTTGATGTCATCGCCTATGAGGACAGCAGCCTCTATCAACTCTTCTACCTGGCCAACCTGAACAAGGACTTTGAGGAGAATTCCAAACTGACCTCAGTGCCTACCCTCAGGAGGTTTGCTGTGCCCCTCCATGTGGACAAGGTATGGTGTTCAGGGGATTTTCTGCTTTCTGGACACCCCTGAATCTGGGCAGAAGTTTCTCTTGTTGCTTGTTGACACTGACTTACTTCCACAGTGCACTGGGTTTTCCTTTTCGTTTTGCTTTGCTTTGCTTGCAAGGATGGAACCCAGGGTCTCACACATAATTTACCATTGAGCGACAGATCCTTGCCCCAGCCTTGAACTATGAAAACGTTTTTTTGTTGTTTTTCTAAAAGCAGTTATGTTCTGTAGAAACGTTAGGAAAAATAAGTAAGTGAGAAAGAAAGAAACAAAGTTTTTGTTGTTGTTGTTGTTGTTGTTGTTTTGTTTTGTTTTATTTCAACCTGACTTGGAGTGATAACATAGGCTGTGTTGCCAGCACTGAGGAGGTTAAGGCCAGCCTGGGCTACATAGCCAGACCTTGTCTCAAACAAACAGATGATCCCCATTAAACCCACCATGCAAGATGAACACTGTGTGTGTGTTTACTCCAGACTCTCTGGATATATATCAGATAGATAGATAGATAGATAGATACATACATACATACATACAAAACATGCACACATGTACACATAAATTTTAATTGCACCTTGAAACAGTTTTATTGAGATATAATCCACACATTATAGACTTCATCTATCTAAAGCGGTCAATCCAGTGTCCTTTGTGTGGCCAGAGCTGAACATCTACCCCACCCTCAGTTTTGAACATTTTTTACTAGCCTTAGAGAAATCCGGTACTCTTTATGTAACCCCTAGCCACCAGTCCCAGAAAGTCTCCTCTTGCCCCAGGCAACCACTGATCTCCAGCCTTAACAGCGTCACGTGTCCAAATACAGTATGTCGGCGGCGGAGTCTTGCAGGACTCAGCCTGGCACTTCTGGCTTCTACCCAGGAGTGTCTTCTCCCTTTCGATTACTGCAGCATGTATCTACACTTTGTTTTCTCATATGGCCAAGTGTGTGCATACCTTCTTGCCTTCTTCTGCCTCGTATGCCAGCTACATATCTGGGTATCCACCGCTCTATGTTCTCATTTAAAAGATTCAGCTAATGGTCCAAGGGAGGGATCTAGCACTACCAGCTTGCATGATGTTCCTGCTGTTGAATTATTGTTCTTAACACTGTGTACAACCCCCAGGGCTAGGAGTCCTCCTCGATCAGGATGCTGCTGTCATGGCTCTGAGCAGGAGGAAGCTTCTGGCTCCAGAACTCACTGACTTCATGATATAATTAATTTAAATGGAACCAAATTGAACTCAATTAAGATGTGGCGGCTCCCATTTACTGATGGAGCCCTGTCTGCCAGGGGCTTTGCTGTGCATTTTGTCTTTGTTTATTTTACATCACGTAATGACCCATCACGTAATGACCCGAACAACTCCTGGGGAAAGTTGGGAGGCTCATTTTACAGTTGGAAAAACAAAACAAAACAACCCGGAGAGTCAAAGAGGTAAAGGGGTGTGTCTCAGGCCACAAGGCTAGAACCCTGGACCAGTCACTAAAGGTGTATCTGTGAGTACAGAGGGACAGGAATTCAGTTGTTCACCCTGCAGGCCTTACGCCTGGGGAACAGTCCACCAAAGTCCACAGGGCCTTTTCCCACCGTCATTTCTGGGCTCTGCAGGACAGGGGTTCAGTCTAACCCTGTCCAGGGAGCAGGAGAGCCAGGATTCTACCCAGGCTTGTGTGGATTCAAATTCGGGAATCTCTCCTCTGTAACACTTCTCTATGTGTCTCTGCCGTGGCTTATCCCACATCTTATGTCACCCTGATTTCACATCCGTAAGGTGGTGGTGGTGGTTTGCTGTAATCGGAGGAAAGTGTGCAGTGAAGGAGACCTGAGAGCCCAGCAGAGGTTTGCCGCTCCAGCTAGGGCCTCCAGCTAGGGCCGCCTCTTCCCAAGGTCTGACTTTGCAAAATGAATTTAGTGTTGGGGGTTGTCCTAGTTAGGGTTTCTATTGCTGTGATCAAACACCATGACCAAAAGCAACTTGGGGAGGAAAAGGCTTATTCAGCTTATGTGTCCTCATCAGAATCCATCACTGAAAGAAGCCAGGACAGGAACGTGGAGGCAGGAGCTGGTGCAGAAGCCGTGGAGGTACTGCTTACTGGATGCTCCTCATGGCCCCCTTCCTTCCTTCCTTTTTTTTTTTTTTTCTTTAAAATGTATTTATTCATGAATTTATGTATGTAAGTGCTGTGTCTGTGCATGCACCTGCTTGCCAGAAGAGGAAATCCATTATAAATATTTGTGAGCCACCATGTAGTTTCTGGGACTTGAACTCAGGACCTCTGGAAGATCAACCAGTTCTCTTAAAAGCTAAGCCATCTCTCCAGCACCCTAGTCAGCTTTCTTAGAAAACTCAGACCATTGGCACCACCAATGAGGGTGGCACCACCCTCAATGATCTGGGCCCTCCCCCATCAATCACTAATTAAGAAAATGCCCTACAGCGGATCTTCTGGAGGCATTTTCTCAATTGAGGTTCCCCTCTTTCCGATGACTCTGGTTTTCAGATGACTCTGGTTTTCAGATGACTCTGGTTTGTATCAAGTTGATCTAAGACTAGCCAGCACGGGAGTATAAGTCAGGGATAGGAAGAATGCTCAGTACATTGGGACTCTGGGTTTAATCTCTACTACGACCTTGAAGAAAGAAAGGAGTCAACCAGATGGGTATGTTGGCATATGCCTACAATCCCAGCACTCAGGAGACTAAGGCAGGAGAACGGCAACTAATGGCTAGGTTGGTAGGATGCCTGGAGGGACCTTAGTTGTTGCTGTTGCTGTTGCTGTTGTTTAATTTAAGGAAAGGAGACAAGCTGGTCTCATTGTGCCGACCTAAAATCTCAACTACTCAGGAGGCTGAAGTAGGAAGATCTGAATATTTTAAGGCCAACCTGGCAATTTAGTAACACCCTTCCCCAAGATAAAAATAAGATCTAAAAGCCAGGACAGGGCTACAGGATAGTTCAGTGATATGTTTGCCTAGCAAAAGGAGGTCCTGGGCCATAGGCTCAGTTGTTTTCAGTTTTACTAAAAATATTGGGGTGTGGGGGTACTTAAAGGACTTAAAGCATTAGCTTCCCACCCTCATGAGAAGGGCAGCTGAGTGATAACAGCACCCCATAAAATCACCCCAGCCCTGGCCTCTGCACCCCTGTACTGCAAAAGCCCCACAATACAGTACTGAGGTGTTTCTTCTGGTCTAGGAAGAAGAGGGTGCAGAGCACCCAAGGCATGAGTCACAAGGCTAAACTCAGCCCTGGGCTGATGCAGGAAGAGGGACAGGCTCAGTCCCTGCCCCCACTGAAGGTTTTACACCCTTTGATCACATGGGGAAAGGCCACTTCCTCAGACCCAAGCTTGAATGGGTTGTCTGTGTGTCTTTAAAAGCCACCTTGTAACCACCAGGTGCTTTGAAATTAGCGAAGGCCAACAAACCTTTGGATGGGCGGCTCTGGCCACGCTGCTTAATTGTTGTTTATTGTCCCTTAAAGATGGCTTCTTTGCTTTCAAGTCACTCAGCTGCCTGGAGGTACAGATGAAAAACTTGGGTAGGTGGACACAGCCACACACAGCCTGCTCCAAGGGCCCAGCTCCATCCTAGTCAGGAAAGTTCTCCCTTCTCAAATGCTCTCCACTCAGGGGCATTTGCTCATGAATGTCCCCTCTGCCTGCCTCAGTGACCCATTCTGGAGCCCTGCCTAATCTATCTGCAGCAACCCCTGGACACAGAGCATCTCAAGTGATTGTAATATATGTCGAGAGGCCCTCTGGGCTTAGAAAGGTCTTCATTTTCAGGTCTCTGTGTCATCACTTCCTCCATCGTCAGGGGTGTGTGTACACTGTGGCACCCTCTAGGGTGACACACACCTCCAGTATGACAAGCTTATTTGATCCCCTCTTGCTGCTGAGACACAGGCTCCTAGAAGGCAGGGACACTATCTTGCAGTCATTCTTGTATTAAAACCTCTTAAATGTGGGAATGAATGCATGAATGAATGAATGAACGAACGAACGAATGAACCATGAAGCAAAGTCTCTAAGAAGGCACAGCTTTCCTGTTAGCATTCATAATGTGTCCTGGGGAACAGTGCTTTACAGCCAGAGCAGATGGTGGGAGATTATTCTCAGAGGTCTAGGACTTCATGATTTCCTGTGATGTTCAGACCAGCTGGGGTCAAAGGAAGGCAGCGTGGAAGGGCCCCTAACACCCCAGTTGTTTATGTAGTGTTGTGGGCACCTGAGGTGGGGCTCTGCAGGGGTGGAGGAGTGGCAGGGAAGAACCTAGGCATGTCCAGACAGTGGGGCAGCCGCCCTGCCCTCGTCCTGAAGGGTGCCACGGCATGTTAGAGATTGGTTTGTGAGAATTCGCTGTCATGGATCACAGGCTGTTACAGGAGGAGGCATGCTAGACCTACATGAGGTGGCTTTGGATCCTAGACCAGCAGATTTGGGGTTTGTTTCCAAAGGCAGACATGAATTCATGATAAGATGAAGTAGTACCCACGGAGGTGTGCTGGGCCCTGTGTTAAATGGCTTTTCTGCTCAGAGACTATGGAAATAGGATCCCCTTCTCTGAGACTGTCACTTTAGAGGCCTCTATCTGTCCCTTCTGTCTCCAGCATGGCTCCTTCTCCATGAGATAAGAAGTTTGAAGGGCCAAGGGGTGATGTCTACCAATTAAGGCATCTCTCCATCACGCCTACCCATGCCTTGGATAACTGGGATATCAACCTGTTTGACAGACTGCCTCCATGCCACTAAGAACAGGAGGTATTGCTAGTGTGTCCGTGAGGTATCTGGGACTGGCTGGGTGCTGGGTGGGGCATCTGTGTAGCTCCAGGTGGAGCTTGGAGTAAGAAGTACTTACTGGCCGTTTCATCTGGCTCAGAACTAAGGAGTCCTAGACTTTTCAATTCATACCCCTCCAGGGCACCCTTCGAGACAGAACCTGCTATGCTGCTAGAATATTCTCCCTGTCTGTTGCAGTCGCTGCCAACGAGAGTGTGGTGGTAGAGCGTGGGAGATGTGGCTTCTTTAGGGCCATGGACATTTCAATCTCATGTCATCCTCTTTTAAAGTCTTCTCTGTGTCTCAGCCTCCTTTAATGAGGGATGGAACGGGACTAATCTTTAAAGACCCTGCCAATCCAACTACGTAAATGCAATAAACTTTCTCTTTTTTCCAGGAAAAAAAAAAAAAAAGAGGAGCTGCTATCATTAAAATAGGTTGGTTTTAGTCCTAGTGTTTGGACAGAGCAGTTCCAGATGATAGAAGCCCATGTATCTGGGTAGGAGGGCCATTTGGTCTACTTAATTAGCCTGTTGCATTTGGGCATAGGGCCAGTGGGCCTCAACTTGGGCTATTGCTCCAGGCCCTGCATCTTTTAAGAACTGTTAACTGTCTTTCCAGTTTGCATTGCACCCCTCTGAGTTATTCTTTATCCCAGAATCTCCATTTAAGAAAGAAAGTAGCTTGCCCAACATCAAAGACTCACCATTGGGATTAAGTCAGGATTTGAATTCGAATCTGTTAACAATGATGCCTCTGGCCTGGGACCAGATGCTTACTTAACCATAACTTTCCAAGATCAGGCAGAAACCTCTGTGCTTCACCCAGTACCTCATTTACAGACAGGGAGGCCAACCCAGTGGGGTCAAGGGTCTTTTCAAACTCACATAGCAAATTCTGAATTCTGAATTCTGGTTCCATGCAGAAGCTGGTATTTCCTTGGCAGCAGATGGGCAGATATCCTAGCTCTCCGCTTACCCCTGGAAGGTTCCCTCTGGCACCAGGACTGCAGAGCAAGCCTGTGGGATTTTTTTTTTTTTTTTTTTTTCCTGAATTCTGGATGCTTTCTTTTCAATGCTAAGCAGGGTTTGGCTGCTAAAAGCAGCCGAGTCATGTTAAGTTACTGCTGTGAGTGGGAAATGAAAAGTTTACCCCTTAACCAGTCTGACCAGTTTCAGGCTGGAGCTAAAAGAGTGTCTGTAGACCAACTCCCTGTAGATCAAGGCTGGACATGCCTTGGGAGGGGAGGGGGCGGTACCCAGTGAGGCACCAGCACAAGGTGAGATACTAAAGTGCACCCAGCATGGGGCTACTTAGTTCACAGACTTGGTTCCTTTGGGCTCTCCAGCCAAACTGCAAAGCAGGTGTGTTCTTTGTCCCTTGACCACTGAAAGTGGGGGAAGGCTTATTAAGTCATGAATTCACTTCCTGGGTGCCACGTGTCACACACAGATTGAAAAAGTCTCTCACATCCTGGAGAGACTGATCACAAAGAAGGAAAAAGAAACTTCCTAAATGACACAATTACAGCCCAGGACTGCTGCCTCATGGGCTCAGCAGATTCAGACCAGAGAGGTTAAGGAAGGAGATTTTTAAGCTAAAACCTACAGGATGTGAAAGGGCCCCTCGCTCTGCCCTCTGTCCAGAATTCTTGCTTCTGGGAGAATCTCAATGTGAAGCCATGGGCCCAGGCTCTGCTTCTCTCTGTGTGACTTTTGACATGTCACTTTCTGTCTCTAGGCATCAGCTTCCTCTTCTAACAATCAAGGGATCAAACTAGATTAATAATCTCTAAGGGCCCCTTCAATTCAGCTACCATGAAGTGGTTAGCTCGCTCTCTTTCCCAGCAGATGAGCTGCTGTTATTAAGATAGGTTGTTCTGAGGGCAGCAGGTAGAAGAGGGGAACTCAGTCTATTCAGTGCTTGCTATTCAGACATGAGGACCTGGGTTCCATCCCCGGCATCCATATGACATACAAGCATGGCATTGCGTATCTGTAATCTCAGTGCCAGAGAGGCAGAGACAAGTGATCTCTAAAGCTTTCTGGCCAGCCAATATAGCTGACCGTCGAATCCCAAGTAAAGTAAGAGACCCTGTCTCAAAAAAGAAAGAAAAGAAAGAAAGAAAGAAAGAAAGAAAGAGAAAGAAAGAAAAGAAAAGAAAAATGGAGTCCTCTCTTTCTCCTGCACTGTTCAAGGACCACCGTCATGAATGACACAGTACTGGGCTAACTGTCCTCACCAGGAAGGTCATGACTAACAGTTTGCTTCAGAGAAAGCACACAGTCATTGATGATCTTTGCCCTGGGAAAGCAACAGTACCAAAGACAGAATACAGGAAAAGCTAGCCACAAAGTACAAGATGGACGATGCCAGATGCCATCTTTGTATTTGAATTCAGAACCCACTTTGATGGTGGCAAGACAGCTGGCTTCACGTGATCCATGAGTCTTTGACTTATGCAAGGAAGAATGAGCCTAAACACAGACTTGCAAGACTTGGCCTTTACTAGGGTAAGCCTTCCAGGAAACATTGAAAGGAATGCAGGAACTGGATGAGGAAGATCTGGCGAGGGAGATCTGGCGAATAGCAAAAGCCAAGGCTGGTGCTGGAAAAGCAGAATGAGTAGAAGTTTGCAGGGATTTCTTCTGCTGGGATGGTGCAGATTTCTAAGAAGACAAACTAAAAACTCACATGCAAAAAAAAAAAAAAAAAAGGCGGAGAGTGACTGAGGAACACACCAAAGGCCACCAAACACAAGCACATATACGCATACCAGACACATACACATGCTCCAAGAGAAGAAGCAGGTTGTTTTTAATGCTAAAAATGATGTTGAAAAATTGGACGAAGAAGGAGACGTCAGCCATGCAGTGACTTAGAATCCAGAGAGCTCCAAAAGTGTTCAGTGAAAGCTTCCTTCCCATCTAAAGAAATGTGGGTTTTGTTTGTTTGTTTTGAGACATGGTTGCTCTGTGTAGCGTTGGCTGTCCTGGAACTCACTCTGTAGACCAGGTTAACCCTGGTCTCAAACTCACAGAGATCCACCTGCCTCTGCCTCTGCCTCCAGAGTGTTGGAATTAAATGCACCCCCACTACCTGGCTAAAGAAATTAGTCTTAGGTGTAAAATTTCGTGCCATTCTGATTAACAGTCCAAGAGCTTAAGATCTAAGTCAAGACTTACTCAGAACTGAATCGGTCGTTTTGTACAATGTATCCATTCTCTATACGTTGCTCACCTCTAAGTCATTCTGCAGTTGGCTCAGGTATCAGATCAATGAGATGCTGTCGGTTGCAACACTTACACAAAGTATTCAGTGTTATCTGAGTTTCAGGGCATCACTGAGGACTTCGAATGAACCCTCTGAGAGTCAGTGCTATAGCATAGACCTGCTGTGTAGCTCCAAAGATGTCATCATCGACCAAAGTGTTTGTCTAGGTCTTACTGCATACCATTTGGCAGGTGATGTCATTTAATCGTTGCAATCTGTCAAAGACATGCATACTATTATACAAAGAAGGAAACTGAACCACAGAGAAGCTAACTTCTTGCCCAAAGTCCCATGTTTAAGTAGGACTATGTGGAAAACGGGAAGTCTCTACTACCTGCTCTATTGTTCATATCTGTGAGATTTCTCACACTCTCGTCCCAGTGTACTTTATGAGTATATGTGGTTGAGCTCAGATGATTTGTTCAAGGCCTTTCTCTCACTGTTCCATCCTAAGCACGTGTGTTGTTATAGACTCCACAAGCATCCACTGAATGGTGGAAGCAGCTGTTGACAAGTGAATCACCTAGCATTAAAAAGAGAGAACTTACTCTTTGGAGCGTAGTATTGCTCTCTTAGAGAGGTAAAGAGCCGAGGTAGGTCCTGACTGTACCTCCCACCAGCTGGGTGGCCTTGAGAGAGTCTGTTTCTGTAGCCAATCCTCATTACTGTTTAAGCTACGGTTGTGTTTTTAAATTTATTTATTTAATGTGGAAAGGTGCTTTGCATTTTTTGTCTGTTCACTTCTATGTGCAGTGCCTCTTGGAGGTCAGGAGAGACCTCAGATTCCATGAGACTGGAATTAACAGTTTGTGAGCTACCTTGTGGTGCTAGGATTCAAACCCAGAACCTCTGGAAAGCTGGGTCATCTCTCCAGTCTCCAGCCTCATTCTTTCTAACTAAAAATGACAACAATAAAATAGCTGATTCCTGTGGTTACTGAGAGGCCCCGCAAGGTGGTAACACTCTGAAACTCTGTTCAATGGATATGGTAAAGCAAGGGTTTGTGGGAATAACCTTTTCTTTTTGTTGTTTCTTATTTATTTTTTTCAGGATGCAGAAGTGGGCTCAAATTTAGTCAAGGTGTCATCTACAACAGCAACAGCTCTGAAGGAGAAAGATGGCCATGTCTACTGCCAGCCTGAGGTCCTCTATGAAGGTAGGATGTGTCCTTTCTCACAGAGTGTCCCAAAACCCCTCTTAGTGATAGCTCTCTTCCATGCTGGGACAAGCAAGGAAGGTTCTTAGAACCCCAGGAAAAGAATTTGGGGATCTTTTGAAAATAGCTTCCAACATTTCTGGTCCTTGGATAGATGACATGCACAGTGGATGTATGCAAATGGCTGTGATGTATTAAACAGGCATCGGAGTCTCCTGTGTTTCCCTCTGCACTGTCACAATTCCTACAGAGTGGGCATTCTTGGTGATGCTGAGCTATATTCAGAGTGTCAAGCCACAAGACAGGAGCCACACCCATGGGTCCATGTTCCTCAGCCATGATGACATGTGGGGCAGGTCTTCTTTGTGGTAGGGCAGTGTTGGCACTGGAGGATGCTCAGAAACATTCCTGGATTCCAAATAGTCCTCACCCTACACCGGAGCCAGCCAAAAGCTCTCTGGGAGGTGCCACTGTCCCACGGAGCTGAGTTTCTGTGCTCAGTGTATCATAGGGCGTGACACAAAACCCTATATAGACAAATCTGTATTTCATACTTCTATGTGTACAATGAAGCTGGGTGTAGTGGTGCATGCCGGTAATGCCAGCATCAGGAGGCTGAGGTAGGAGGATTGCTGTGTGTACCAGGCTAGCCTGAGCCACATACTCTGTCTCAAACAAACCAACCAAATTGTATGCCTGTAATCTCAGCTCTTAGAAGGTGGAGGTGAGGAGGGGAACCTAAGGTCATCTTCAGCTACAAAATAGCCAGCATGGGCTCTAAGAGATCTTGTCTTGAAACAAACAAAAAACAAGAACACGGACTAGGCAAAGGGCGATAGAAATAACAAAAGCTGCAAGATGGAGCTTCAGCGGGCAGGCGGTGCTGACCCCAGCATTGCTTCTAAACTTTTTTTTTTCGATATAATGGACACACTCTATAATCGCCCTGTTTACACTTACCTTACCATAGGGACATGTCCAGCGATATGAAAATCCTTTAGAAACATTCTTTTTTATAAAGATTATAATAGGACTTGCTGAATTTATTTTATTTACTTACATAAGGGTCTCATTCTGTAGCCCAGGCTGGCTTTGAACTTCTGGCAATCCTGTTGCCTCAGCATCCTCTAGTGCTTGCATAGTGGCTGCCCTATTCCAGGTACCACATTTAGTTTATATTGTGCATTGACATTCCTCCCAGGGACTTATAACGTCTTTTTCATGCCCATGTGTGCTTACACATACACTCAAACACAGCATTTTTTTAGACAGCCTTTGAAAAACTGCAGCAGCCTCTGATTTAAATCTATAATTCTCTGATTTCTATCATGGATAATTACAGGTACTTAAGCATTTAAAGCCTTCTGGTCTATGCCACCTCACTCCTGAACCTTCTGGCAGGGACAGCATCATTATCAAAGGTCTCTCCCTGCCTGTGACCACCTTTTGATGTAATCTGGGTCTGAATCAAGGTTAGGGTGGTACTTGGGAACTGTTTCTATGCAATGAGGTCCAGTTTGGCATGAAGAGGGATGTTCCCCGAACCAATGATGGGATTTCATTAGTGCTCTGTTCTCTCAAGGCCTAGAGCTCCCCCGGATAAATTATGCTCACAACGGCAAACCATACCGCTACATCTTTGCTGCTGAAGTACAGTGGAGTCCAGTCCCAACCAAGGTACCGATCCCTGCATCCTGGGAGTCCCTATGCGGAGTCCCTATGCATGCAGACTGGCTTTCTCTCAACCCAACTTAATGTCTGCAGAGCAGATGCCTCGGGGCTTAAGGCTGGGAAAGGAGATACAGGAGAGAAGTCAGTTGGGATCATCTTGAAGTAAGAGTTTCTGTTCCCATTTGCACTTAGGGAGCCCTGGCTATGTGACACTGTGGTAGGCTCTGAGGATGAAGCAATCAGCAGGGAGTGCTGTCTCAAGCAGCCACCTCACCTGCTCCAGCAGGCAGGTGTCACCAGAACTTGGAGAATTAGTTTTGTTTTTTAAGTAACTATTTGTCTGTATTTACTATAGTCCAATGCTGTTCAAAGCGCTGGTCAGAGGCCATTTTTCTTTCAGATCAACATTTTTATTTACATTTAAAAAGGCAGAGCTGACGAGATAGCTTAGATGGTAAGGGGATGTGCTGTCATCTTGGCTACCTGAGTTTGATACCAGGAACCCATGTGAAAGAGGGAGAAAACCAATGCCTGCCCTCTGGCTGCCACATGCATGCTGTGGCATGATGCAATAATGCATGCCCCACCCCCACACACTATAAAGTTGCAGAGAACAAAAATAAAATGATAAATTTAAAATAATTTAAATTTCTAAATGCAAAATATTTAAAGCAAAAGTTAAGGTGTACACACACAGAGAGAGAGAGAAAGGCACAAACATGCCCCAAGCCTCTCCCATGAATTCTGTACCCTACAGGAACAGGCCCATGAGAGCTCATGGGAATTTCCCTCTTCTATTGGTTGTTTTGCTTTGTTTTGTGTTTGGGATGCTGGGACTCAAACCACAACCTCAGGTGTCCTGGGCAGGGGCTCCACCACTCAGCTCTAGCCTTGTCCAGGGCTTTTACTTTTTAAAGCAACAGAAGAATAGTATCATATTTTAATTACTGGCATTAAACACCTTAATTATATATCAAAACATTGTGAGATAGTACCAAATACCAGAAAATTTCAGGACTCTGGGGTTCTCGCCTTCTGTAAGTCAGGAGACCTGCATTGATATGGGGAGAGGAAGTTTGGCTCTTCCCTTCTTGGGACTGTGCTGCCTAGGACAGATGTCACTTGGGGGTGACGTCACAAATGTAGATTTGAGGGCTGAATCTCCCCTCAGTGGCCTTCATGCCCTCCAGCTTCCAGGGAGTCGGTGTGCTGGCAGACACAGGCTCTCATCTTTCTCTTCTCTGCATATACAGATTCTAAAATATGACGTTCTCACCAAGTCCTCCTTGAAGTGGTGCGAGGAGAACTGCTGGCCGGCAGAACCTCTGTTTGTCCCCTCACCAGGTGCAAAGGATGAAGATGATGGTAAGAGGGGAGAAGGGAGCCCATGTGACCACACTTACGATTACCCATCGGACAGAGGCACCACCCAGGGACATCCCACGGTGGATTGCCTGCTGAGAGGTGTGTCTGTGGCAAAACCACCACATTGAAAACTTCCCGAGACTACACTTGCTTCCGATGTTGAGTGTAAGGTCAAGGGCTCCTACCACCAGGTTCTATAACCCAGAGCTCCCCGCCATCTTTTCCTAGTTGATTTGCCCTTAGTGTTATCTTCTGACAACCAAGTATTTCCAGACATGGAAGTTCACCTGAGCCTCTGTAGGCAGAGATTTTACTGTGGCTCACTCACATGATATTACGGGTACCCTGAGTGGATGACCTTTATTGTTCATCCCCTTTGCAGGCCAAGCAGAAACCCTGTGGTCCAATGTCCCATTATAAATCACATTGTCAGCTGAGCATGACGTGTATGCCTGAGATCTCAGCGTTTGAGAGGCAGATAGAAGACAATCAGGGGTCTACAGTCATTCTCAGACACAAAGAGAATTTGAACTACTAAGACCTGGTCTCAAAAAAAACCAACAACAACAACAGCAACAAGGTAGATAGGTTGGATGGATGGATGGATGGACGGACGGGCAGACAGACAGATGGATGATTGGATGGATGAGTGAGTGATGGATTAAGTTGCTAGAGCACACTACCTGACATACCCCACAGCCTCTGAAAACATTCTCATAGGTAAGACTGAACAAAGGCCAGACCTTCTTTGGGCACAGTATACATTCTCTACTATACAAAGTCCATATCCTTTACACTGAGTGACATACACACACTCTCACAACGTGCAGCTTTAGTTTTGGAATTCTTTGCAAGAGCTGGCCCCAGGTCTCAAATGACCTCTCTTACAATCATGTAAAGTTTCCACAGCACCTGAGAAATGTAGATTTCCACTTAGCCAAATTGTCTTATCCCCTTTTGCTTCAAAAAATGCCCTGCCCACAGCCCTGAGGATACCAGGGAAGGTAATAAGCTATGGGTAAGGACACCGCCCAGCTAAGCCAGGGATGGGGCTGCCCGCACCTGCAGGGGAGAGCAGGCTGTCCCACTGAGACTGCCAGCTTCTTCCCTCAGGTGGGAGGGAGTGGTTTTCCACCTGGTCTTGGCTTCCTTCTGATTGTGGCCTGGCACACAGGCAGGGGGATCCCATGTCACTGTCATCTCTAAGGCAAGGGACTGTTCATATCCACTCCTACTGAGGCCAGCCCCTTGCTTGGCCAGGTGGCTGCTTCTCACGCCTTCTCTCCATGGGTGTGGAGTGACATTGTCCTCATTTCATCCAGGGGAGGCTCAGAGTGAGGCAAATCGGCCAAAGTCACGAGCTCCATATGCAGAGGTTGGATTTGAATCCAGGCCAATCTGACATCACCTATGTTCAGCTACTACAGGCCAGGTCCTTGGGGGTGGCATCTTGGGCACTTACTAAAAGTTTCCTTAACCTGCTGTACCTTGAAAGTAGTGGGCACAGAGGATGGAGGACATCTCAATTTACAGGCAAAAGTTGGAGATTACCAACATAACCAGGAAATGGGTTGCATTCATCCTAGTGCCACCGCAAACCAGACATGGCAACACATGGCTTGGAATCCTAGCATCAGAGGGGTGGAGGTAGGCAGATAGGAGTTTAAGGCCAGCCTGGGCTACGTTGCAAGACCTATCTCAAAACAAAACAAGTGTGTCAATGCTTTTGCAATTCAAGAAGTCCCTGATCCACCGAGTAGCACGGCTTAGCCCACGTGTCCTCCCTGAACTGGCTGGGTCTCACCATACTCAGAGGTTACAAGCAGAAGGAAAGGAACCATTCTTCAAAACACATGAAAGTGAACCAAGTGCTCCCAGAATCCACCCTGCAAATCATCCCAGCACCCACGAGGTTGGGGGTTCATGGGAATTATCTTCACTGCAGAGATGAAGAGACAAAGGTTCGATGAGGCAGAAAGACTCTCCCAGAAGTAGGTTTTCTGATTCCAGTTCTGGTTTCTCTTCTGGCAACACAGAATAGCATATATCCTCTTTCCTCTTGTTTGGATCGAGGATGAGTTAAAAGATGACAGGAAGACACCTCTAAGAAATGTCCTCTCCAGGTAGAGGGTACACAAGGCTATGCTTTGAACACTGTTAGGTATCTCTTAGGACCGAGAATGGAGCCCATGGGGAAAGCAACTATCTAGCCTCATGAAGGCCCTAGATTATACTCTCAGCATTACAAATGGAAATATACTGGTATTTTTGGTTTTGGTTTTGTTTTTTTCTTCTTATAGGAGTCATCTTATCAGCCATCATCTCTACGGATCCCCAAAAGCTGCCTTTTTTACTTATTCTGGATGCCAAAAGTTTTACGGAATTGGCTCGTGCCTCTGTTGATGCAGACATGCACCTGGACCTGCATGGCTTATTTATCCCAGATGCAGACTGGAATGCAGTGAAGCAGACTCCAGCTGAAACACAAGAGGATGAAAATTCAGATCATCCCACAGGTCTGACAGCACCAGGACTGGGCCACAATGAAAATGATTTCACAGCAGATCATGGTGGTGCAAGCCTTTAATCCTAGCACTCAAGGCAGAGGCAAGCAGATCTCTGAGTTCAGGGTCAGCCTGGTCTACAATACAAGTTTCAGAACAGCCAGGGTTACACAGAGAAATCCTATCTTGAAAACAAAACAAAAACAAAAATAAAAGAAAGATAAAAGAAAGAAAGACTTCACTGGTAGGACCTGGGGACAATAACTGTGGTTGTTGACATTGTCAATGTGGACAGCATCTAGGATTAATCCCTTAAGAAACAAACTTCTAGGCCTGTCTGTGAGAGAATTTTTTTATCATGTTAACCGGGCAAGGAAGATCCAATATGAATGTGGGCAGTACCATCCCATGGTCAGAGATCAAGCCTGAATAAAAGGGGAAAGCCTGTGGCTGGACTTTCGCTACTTTGTGGGTTCTTTTCCTTCCTCCCTTCTCCACCCCTCTTCTTTCACCCTTTCAATCCCCTAACACTAGGGAAAAGAGAGGAAGGGATAGAGGGGAACAGGGACAATGATATCTTTAGACTACTTCCTGCTGATTAGAGATGTGGAGTTCCTTGGGACAAGTTTGATCTTTGCTGTCAGAATATCTAATTTCCTCTTTTCGTCTCTTCTCACATGACTACATGGCAAATAGCAACCAACAGCAGTCAACAACCAACAACAGCAACCAACAACAACATCCAACAATAATCAACAATGACTAACAACCAACAACAACATACAACCATAACCAACAACCAACAACAAACAACATCCACCACCACCAACAAACAACAAATAAGAACAACACAAACAACAAACCTCTGGGCCCTACATCCTCCGAAAAGTCCCCAGAATTCCAAACATTACACGCTCGCAGAAATGATCTGCATGAGTCGAAACCACACCCCTGCTAGAGCATGAGGCAAATCATAGTCACCTGCTTTAAGGAAGCCCCATAGCTCCAGACCTTGGATTAAAAATAAAACATATTCCCATAATATTTCTGTGTCTTTTAAAGAAACTACAATTCTCACCGCAAAAGCCACTTGAGCACCAGCATTCATTCCTCTCAGCTTCCTGACTGTGGATGCAACCAGCTGTCTCACACTCCTGACATCATGCCCTCCCCACCATGATAGGCTGTATCCTGGTCCTGTGACTCAAAATAAACCCACCCTTCCTTAAGTAGTTTTTGTCAGTTATCATGTCCCAGCAGTGGGAAGAGTAAGCTAGTGTGCACCTTTCTGTTGTTGGAGATGGTCATCCTGCTGTTATTCTTTGTGCAAATACCACAGTAAACCACATAGACAGCTCTAATTCCACTTTATTAGAATCCATGTTGAAAAAAGCAAGTATTTACCAGTCATTCTAGTATATTTAAGAAAGCCCTTTCTAAGATGCATCAGTTGGTGAGATAACCCGAGTTCAGGCAATTTCCCCACTTCCATAGCTATCCACATAAAAGCTGCACATGTCATTATGTGCCTAGATTCCAGGCTCTCAGGAGGCAGAGGCAGGAGGGCTTCTGGGGCTTGATGGCCAGAGAGTCTAACTAAATCTGCATCCTCAGCAAACAGTGAGGGACCCTGTCTTGGAAAGTAAGGTGGAGTACGATGAAGGGAAATATCCAATGTCCACTTCTAGTCTGCACATACATATGCACATGTACTCAAGTGCACACACATACAGGTAAAGACACTTGAAAAAGACCTTGAATGTGAATCAAGAATTATATTAACCATGTTATCATTGTTCTTGGAACAAGCAGCCATGGACATGAGAAAAGATGGGTGATCATTACAGCTCCTTCCTCCATCCACTCCCTCTTTTCTAATGGACCAAACTGTGGGTGTGGCCTACTGGCTTTCCCAGGCATGCCCGTTTGTAAGTCGTGTGACCAGAAGGGCATGGTGCTCTGTGGTCATTCCACACAAGAGGTAGCAGAATATAAAAGAAAAAACAAACTTGAAAGTCCGTTGAGAGCTTGTTTGATTTTTATGTGGCTGTCTCTTCCAGTTCTTCAGAGCCCATAAAGTAGGGCTGCAGAGCTTCACCCTTCCTGGCCTGTGAGAAGTCCAATTGTATGATCAGTGACTGCAGATTTATAATGGAACCCCTCTCTGCGGGGGGAGGGGGGGCGGGGTGTCACTGAACTGGCATTGACCTAATGAGCCATGGCAGAAGGACTGAGTTCAGGGTGGAAGACCAAGGCCAGGCTGGTCTGAAAACCAGAGTGAGCTACATCAGCATCTGAAGGGAAAGGGGGTGTCCTGAGCTATTTGCACTTCAAGGTGGACCAGATATGTAGAGCAGAGTGGAAGAAGAGCCCCAAGCAAAACAATGGCTGGGATGGAGGAGCTCAGAGACAAGCCAGGTGGTTTCCCACTTGATTGCTGGGAGCCCCATGGTCATCGGAGCCTCACTGTTAAGAGTCTAGTGGGTACCCAAAACCCAGGTTAAATTCCCACAGGTTAAATTCAGCCATGTGTATGTGTGTGTGTATAAGTGCATGAGTAGTTCTGGTGTTACCACCCATATAAAACCTGTATCTTCCTTTGTTCACCATCATAGTCAAGTACTGTGTGGTCCACAAGGATCCTTACGAGACTGTCCCTCCAACCTCTTGTCCCTACACCCTGGCGACTACCACCTATAGAATTTTGTCATTTCCGAAATGCTATCTAAAAACCAGTATCATGGCCCACACCTGTAATCCTAGCATTTGGGAAGCTGAGGCAGGAGAATTGCCATGAGTTTGAGGCCATCCCTGGCTAAAGAGTAAGACCTTATTTGAGACAGTGACAGGCGGAAGAAGAGGAAGAAGAGAAGGAAGAGGAAGAAGAGGAGGAAGAGGAAGAGTGGGAGGAGGAGGAGAAAGGGGAGGAGGAAGAGGAAGAACAGGAAGAAGAAGAGGAAGAGAAAGAGGAGGAGGAGGGAGGTCCTGTAAATGAATCACGCTGTGTTAACTCTTTTGAGAGTGGCCCTGTGGAGACCCCTCAGGCTTCTATATACATTCACTGCTCTGTTCCTAATACCTCAATACTGCCTGGTGTGATGTAGATACTCCATAAGTCTTTATTAAATGAATGCATGAGTACATGAGTTAGTAGTTCCCCCAGCAAACATTCAACTTCCACAGCACCCCAGAGACAGACATATCCCTAAAGAGAGCCTGGG
>JADRCH010000090.1:7015424-7074028 GCA_019843965.1 Rhynchomys soricoides
GCCTGAAGGAGAAATCATCAGAGCCTGGGTTTGGGTGGCAGGAGGGAGTGGAAGGGAGGTGACAGATGTGACCTTTGCTCACCCACTCCCGCTCCTGCTTTTAATGTTTGAGGGTAGAGGAATGTATGGCGGTTGCATCCCCACCCCCAAGCTCTCAGTTGCCAAACTGTGGCCAGACCTAATCTCAGGAAAGGGCCCAGTTCTGCAGGGAGGAAACCATGTTGGTTTGTTGACCTTATTTAAATGACAGCTGGAATACCATACAGGTGAAGGAGGCTGGCACACCACATCCTGTTCTCTCGGTTTCAACAAACTCCAAAGATTGACAACAGGATGTCTGATTTGTCTGGGTCCAGGGTTCTGTAATCCTGTTAAATTTTGTACATTCACATATTCTTGGGCCAGACCACTTAGCTGAGAGCTTCCTTCGTGCATGCGTCTCTCACCAAAGGACCACAAAACAATCCCCCTTCTCCTCCGGGACTTCCTGATTATGAAGTGTGTGGGTGGGCAAGATGAACAACCAGGAAGTTTGGGGAGAGAGGTATCTCTGGGTTTGTTTACTGCTTTCATTAAGAGCTACTTCCTGGAGTGTTCTAAGTCCCAAGTGTCAGGTGCAGGAAAGGCTCACAGGTGTTGTGTCCACAGCACGTCTCCCTAGTATGAGTCCAGTGCTGGGACAAGCTGGATGTGTCACCTATGTGAATCAACTTGGGAGAAACCTTCATGCCCTTGAGCCACGTGTGCAGTATTGATTCATATTTGGTTCTTGGGGACCAAAGTTACTGGTGCTGAGCTCACAGCTTTGAACAGACTGCTGGTCCAGGTTAAGTCAAAACCGCTTTGACCCCTTTTTACACTGTCTAAAGATCTCTTGGGTGGTTTTCAAATGTCCAGAATCTTTCCTGTGGCAGATTAGGACACATATAAAAGCCTTCACCATCAATACCATCTGATAGCATCTGACACCATGTGACAGCAATGAGACACCTTGGGGCCTCAGTGCCTCATCTCCCCTCTGGAAGTTTAAACTCATATCCACTGTCACACAGGGCCATCTTGAGAAGTATCCTCCAAGGTTGAGTCCCAGCCAAGAAGCAGAGTGTTCTCTTGGCCACAGGATCTAAGTGAGGTGTGCAGCACTGAATCCAGGTAGGCTAAACATGAGCAAGGTTCCCTTTTCCTGGTGATTGGAAGAAGCATCCAGGATGGGTGGGACTTCCGGAGACACCTTTGAGGCCCTTTGCGGGACCTACAAAGGAGCCGCTCCGGCAGGTGGAGGCTGCAGCCTGGTTCTAGGATAGGAGTTGATGTAGATGCCTGAACAAATTGGTTTACAGAGCAAAGTTCCCAAGAAAGAGCCATATAAAGGGGAGGAGGTAGATGAAGGAGTGTGTGCATTCTCTGATTATAAATCCCTGTGTGCTCATAGTAGAAATCCTAGCAGATTCAAATAAGATGAAAGAGGATAATCAGAATCCCAAGACCCAAAGAAAACCAGTGAAAGCATTCTGGTGTGTTTTCTATAGCTTTTCTTATGGTGCAGAGTCTACAGGCTAGCAATTTATTTATAAGCAACACGCCAGCTTGAAAACCTTCCATCTTTTGTACCTAACAGGTGACTATCTTCTTCTCATGGGTACATGTTGCCCCCAGTTTGGAACGTGGCAGCTTGGGTAGCAATGTACCATCCTAGGCCTTAAGTCATTTTGAATTTTTCCCTGTTGAAACTGATGGGTCAGTTTGCATGAAATTCTAGAGTCCTTCCCTTGCCTGATATACAGATGATTGATATTGTTTCCCCTTTTTTAAAAAAAAATCGTCTGCACAAGATTAATCTGGTCAGCTTTACAGCTTGGAGCATGAAGGGGATCATGAGTCTCCATCACTGGCTGAGGAGCTATTGACAGGGGATGACTGCTGAAGACTGGTTTTCTTTCAGGGTGTGGCCCTTCGTACTTGACTATGCTCTTCCTCCTGTGGCTAGCCCTACACCCAGAAATGAGTGAACAGCACAATCTGGATTCTATGGCTTATAAAAGGAGGGGGAGTTGGGTGTGGATGGGAGAGAGAGGGTGGATCTGGAAGGAGGTAAAGGAAAAGTCTCATGTACATAGAATGGCATATTGTTTGTTTTACACAGAGTTTTATTTAGCTCAGGCCGGTCTTGAACTCATAGCCAAGGATGACTTTGAACTCCTGATCCTCCTGCTTCCGCCCTCCAAGTGCTGAAGTTACAGGCACATGACATCACACTATATGTGGTACTGTCAATAGAATCCATGAATGCTAGCAATCACTTTCCCAACTGAGCTTCCTCTCCCAGTCTGATATATTGATTTTTTTAAAAATTGTATTATATTCATTTATTTAGAGTGCGTGTGCGTGTGCGTGTGTGTGTGTGTGTGTGTGTGTGTGTGTTTATCAGGGGACTATGTGTGAGACTCAGTTCTCGACTTCCACCATGTGTGGGCCTTGGGGATGGAACTCAGGTTGTCAGGCTTGCCGTCGAGCGTCTTTGCCTGCTGAGCCATCTCTCCAGACCTATTTTTATGTTTGTGGCTGGCTTTTCAGCATAATGTTTCCAAGGTTTGTCTACGTTTTTGCATGAGTTACTATTTCCGTGCTATTGTGACAGAATATTACTTATGGTCTGACTGTATCACACTTCGCTTCTCCGTGTATCAGTTGGTAAGCATTTGGGTGGTTTCCTCATTAAGCTAGCATGAACAGGTCTACATTGTTGGCATTCATGCAGGAATGTTGTTGATGGCAGTGGAGGATAGGGTACCATGACCTCATACATTCTAGGTAAGTATTCTACCACCAAGTTGTACCCCTAGCCCCATGCACCCGTTTTATGTGGACCCATGTCTTCATTCCTCTTGCGTGTATACCAACTGCGGAGCTGCTGGACCACTTGAAAACTCCACATTTTGGCATTTTGAAGATTTTGAATTTTGAAGTGCTGCTAGACTGCTTTTTCTCTCTCTTCTCTCTTTTCTGTCTCTTTTCTTTACTGTGTGTCTTGTTCTATTGCTGTGAAGGGACAACAGGATTACCACAACTCTTAACTGGGGATGGCTTACAGTTTCAGAGCTTCAGTCCATTATTGCCATGGCGGGAAGTGGTACACGGGCAGACATAGTGCTGGGAAGGCAGCTGAGAGTTCTACATCTGGATCAGCAGGCAGCAAGAAAAGAGAGACACTGGGCCTGGACTGATCATTTGAAACCTCAAAGCCCCCTCCCTTCCCCCAGTGGCAGACTTCCTCCAACAAGGCCACACCTTCCAATCCCTGTCAAGTAATGTCACTCCCAATGACCAGGCACTCAAATCTATGAGCTTATGTGGCCATTCCTATTCAAACCACCACACTATTTAATTGCTTTTTGTTGTTGTTGGGTTTTTTTGTTTTGTTTGTTTGGTTGGTTGGTTGGTTTTTCAAGACAGGGTTTCTCTGCATAGCCCTGGCTGTCCTGGAACTCACTCTGTAGACCAGGCTGGCCTCGAACTCAGAAATACGCCTGCCTCTGCCTCCCAAGTGCTGGGAATAAAGGCGTGTACCACCACTGCCCGGCTTAATTGCTTTATTTTAATGTCTAGGGTCGGTAAACAAGGACTGGAGCTCCCCCCCTGGACTGTTTTAGAGGTGAGGCTAATACAGGTACTTCTTGTCTACCTTGGTTTCTGGGAAGACTCATCCAAGTCACCCAGAAGGAATCTGATCAGAAGGAATCATGTACTTCCTTTTCTCAAGATGCTTCTCATATCCCTGGATCCTGAACTGGGCTTTAAGACTCAAACTCAGCACAGTTCTTTGCTTTGGACTTTCCCTTGTTGTTCATCAGGGCCATGTATTTATAATTGGGCATAGGAATCTTCGTGGCTTTATACTTCTTTTCAAAATCATCCGACAAGCCAGCCTTGACCATGTTGGCCTTGTAGTAAGCCCAGTCAATCGCTGGTGATTTCCCAGAGTAGCCAACCTGACGTGAAGAGTCTCATCTCAATTTACAATTGTCTTTGGATTTAGGGTATGATCAGTCAATAGCTTATAGAGCAAGTTTATGCCCAGCCATTGTGGGATCCTTCCCTAACCCCCAGCAAAGCTACTAGACTATTTCCAAAGTCGCTTAGCCTGTGGCGCTCCCACAGTTGTGGTATGAGGGTTCCAATGTGCCCACATCCTCCTTGGCTGCTGTTTTAATTTCAGCCAACTTCATAGGTATGAAGCGGCATCTTGGTGTGGTGGTGAGCATGAAGTCTCCTTTGGAGAAATGCCAACTCAATCCTTTTGCCCCCATTTTCTGTCGTATTTATCTTTTGTTGTTGAGTCTAAGAAATTCTTGAGGGGGGTGGTGGAGAGGTGGTCCAGTGGTTAAGGTCTTGCTGCCCTTATAGTTTGCATCATCCACGTGGGGTGGGTTGCAACTTCATTTAACTCCAGTTTCAGGAGATCTGATGCCATCTACTAGACTCTGCAGGCACCTGCACTCATGTGTGAATGCACGCGCATGTGCGCACACGCACACACACACAGACACACAGTAAAAATGAATCTTTTTTTTTTTTTTAGGAGTTCTTTACATATTATGGTTTAAGGCCCTCATCAAAGGTATGATGTCATACAGTGCCACCAACAGGGGACCAAGTGTTTCAATACACAAGCCAGTTGGGGACATTCTTACTCAAACCACCACTCAGGGAAAAAATATCTCTCTCCTTCTCTTTGTCTCTCTCCCTCTCTCTCTCCCTCTCTGTGTGTCTCTCTCCGTCTCTGTCTCTGTCTCTCTCTCCATTATTTCCTAAAAAAGTATGTGGAGATTAAACAACTTCTCTTCCTCACAAGGCCCTGCAGACGGCGGTATCTATGATACCCCTGCTCAGTTCATACATCTGAGTACATGTTTCCAGTGTTTCCCCTACAAGTCCATCCACCGCATTGCAGGATGAGTGCTTGCAACTGACATCCCATAGTTCTTGTCCTTTCCAGGAGGCGGGAGAGCCTCCGTGGCTTTGGGAATGGTGAGGGTCACTTGACATTCTGATTTTGTTGTCACCTATCATTTGGTTGGAGCCTGGCTCAGGGCTCTTAACCTTACCCTAGGAATTGATGTGGGAGGGCCAACATTGTCCACATTGCTGGCACACCCTCTCAGCTAGGGGTGGGGACTACAGTTTCTTGTGACAAGAAGAGTGCATGTAAACTGACAAACCAGCTTGTGCATGTCCAGGTGCTTTACAGGAAGGAGTGAGAATCTCCTGTGGTGGATGAAACAAATTCCACAAGCCTGGGTATGACCTAAAGCAATGAACACTGATTATCTTGCTGTTCTGGAGGTCAGATGTACAAAAAAATGGTCTTGTAGTACAAATCAAGGAGGCTCTGGGAAAACTCTCCATAACTCGCCTCATACCCTGACCAGTGTCCCAACATCACAGTTTCTGTCCCTGCTCCCAGGGGCACATTGCTTTCTCCTTCCGGGTTAAGTCCTCCTCTGCCTCCCCCTTATGATTCCACTGGCCGGCTGAGATAATGCAGGACGCATCTCTGACTCTAGATCTTTCCTTGGGACACATCTGCAACGTCTCGTTCTGTAGCAGGCCCTGTATTCAGGGCTCCAGCAGTCAGGACCTGGGTGTCTTTGGGAGAATGTATCATGTGGTTACAAGCACCTACCTCTGGCCTTCTCTGTCTTGATCCTCCTTGTTCTCTTGAGGCAGGCTCTCTGAACCTACAGCTCTCCATTTTTCAACTAAGCTGCCAACCAACAAGCCCCAGAGATCCTCCTAGCCCTTCCTCCCATCCCAGCGTTGGAGATTACAGGCATATGTGTCCACTCCAGGCTTTTTATGTGGCTGTTAAAGAATCAAACCTGGGTCCTCAGGCCTGAGTAGTAAACACTCTTACCCACTGAGCCAGCTCCCCAGCCCCAGCAAATTTTAAAACCAAACATTCTCATACAATCCAATCCAAAAGGCAGACTAATTTGATACAAGCTGATGGATGATGGGAAGAAAGTCTTAAGTCTTTGTTTTCTGCAACTAAATCATTGATTCTGTAAGAGTAGGAAACACACACACACACGTATGTATATACATGTACACATACACACACATACACACATCACTAAAGTACAATGATTTTGAATCTGAGCTGAGGTGTTTGAGGCAGGATTCACAGGTGGCACGTGGGGGACATGTGCTGAGCCATGTATGCTCTGGTGTGTGTTCAGAACAGAGGCCACAGAGGTAAGTCCACCATGCAACATCAGTAAAAAGCCAGAAATGCCTCAGGTTTATTACACTCCGGATTTTGAACTAGTTTTCGGTTACTGAATTTTCCAAAATCATTTATTGTTGCCAAATTTTTCAGGGCCCCAGCATTCAGTTTTATGATCCTACATGGGATCATAACCTGCAGTTTAAGAAGCTAGAGCCTAAGCCAGGGTCTGGCATATAAAAAGTTCTCAATGCAGATGTGTTGAGTGAACATATAAAGTCAATGGCATTAATCTTCTACCTGCTGTGGCCATTCTTGGCATTCAAGATATTGCCTGTGTGGAGCCAAGCAGTTCTAAGTAATCTGTGAATTTTTCCGTTCACTGGTCTCCACCTTGCCCAGTTAACACACTAGCACCCTGGGTCTCTAAAGCAGATGACCTCAGTTGTTATCTCCACCAAGACCTGAGAAGCATCTTGAGACAAAGGGGCCGGGCAGTGGTGGCGCACGCCTTTAATCCCAGCACTCAGGAGGTAGAGGCAGGCGGATTTCTGAGTTCGAGGCCAGCCTGGTCTACAGAGTGAGTTCCAGGACAGCCAGGGCTACACAGAGAAACCCTGTCTCAAAAAACCAAAAAAAAAAAAAAAGGGGGGGGGGAGACAAAGGGATGTTTCAGTTTGAAATGGACATGTGAGTTTTCAGAAGGGGAATGAGGAGTTGCAGCGGCCACAGCTGGAGATTCTTGAATGTGCTACATTCCCTGAGTGTCTTAGTCAGGGTTCCTATTCCTGCACAAACATCATGACCAAGATGCAAGTTGGGGAGGAAAGGGTTTATTCAGCTTACACTCCCACATTGCTGTTCATCACGAAAGGAAGTCAGGACTGGAACTCAAGCTGGTCAAGGAGCAGGAGCTGATGCAGAGGCCATGGAGAGATGCTGCTTACTGGCTTGCTTGCTCTGGCTTGCTCAGCCTGCTTTCTTATAGAACCCAAGACTACCAGCCCACAGATGGTACCACTCACAAGGGGCCCTCCCCCCTTGATCACTAATTGAGAAAATGCCTTACTGCTGAATCTCATGGAGGCATTTTCTCAATTGAAACTCCTTTCTCTGTGATAACTTCAACTTGTGTCAAGTTGACACACAAAACCAGCCAGTACACTGAGTATACCTCCACCCCCAAACCCAGATCCCTGACCCCATCCCCCACTCCATTGATCTTCCTGGAAGTTCTGTGTTTGTGTTTCTGTGCTCATTAGACTCAGGATGTCCCCTGTAGAGGAATCTTGGGCACTTGAAAAGGCCACAGGATGGCTGTAGGATTCTCCTGGACTTTCTGAAATAGTGTGCAATTTGCTGGATGCACAAGTGTCCCCAAGAAGAGCAGGATCCATGGCAGAGTCTCCACAAAAGCACTTCTTCCCTTGCCTGGCACTGACTTGTGACATATGGCTGGAATTAGCTCAGGAAGGAAAGGCAAAGTCTTCAACAGTGGCCTCCTGTAGCTTCCCCGAGCTCCTCTGTGTTGAAGATGCTGAGCCAGTGCCAGTTCACCACCAAAGCTGAGCAGTCCCCATGTATTTAAGATACTATTGCTTGAGGCTGCGGTTTTCTTCACGGGTGAGATAGATCATTCTAGTGTACTTGATTCTGATATGATGTGAAAGGAAGTTTGGTGTCCAAATAATATAGAACTGCACAGTGTTAGTGATATGTAGTGGCACAGTCTTGTTCTCCTCTCCATCTCTTCTCCAACTGTCCATCATCTATCCATCTGTCCATCATCTATCCATCCATCCGTCCATCTGTCTATCCATCCATCTGTCCATCCATACATCATCCATCCATACATCTATTTATTCATCCACCACCCATCCATACATCATCCATCCATCTGTCCATCCATCTGTCTGTCATCTATCCATCCATTCACCATCCAGCCGTCATCCACCCATACACTTGCCAGAATCATTCACTTTCCCACCATGAGTATAAAAACTACCATATATGTGACAAGATGCATATACATATGAAAATCGTGAGTGAGCTGGGGTCCAGGATACTCAGCTGCTTGATCCAACACATATGGGTCATGGTGGAGAGTGCTATCAAACACAGGTGGCAATCTTTGCCTGTATCCATCAGAAAATATCCATTAGCAAAGAGAGGGGAGAAGAAAGGTGCAGTATAGGGACAGGCATGAAGACGCAGTGTCTGCCATAGCGTTCAACGCTTGCATTAGTATCAAAGGACTCCTCCATCTTTAAGTACAAGTGATGCTCTGAGCAGGGGGTACATCTCAGTGAAGTTCCCTGCCACACTCCCTCCCGTGCACCCCATTTAGCCAAATCAGTTGCTCATTGCTTATGTTTGTGTCTTTAATCCCAGGACAGGGGGGTTCCAAAGTTCCCAGAGGCCAGATTTGAATCGGATCCATGCTTTATCTCTCCCAAAGCCTAGGCCAGCACTCAGCATAAGACACCACCACAGCAGATAATGACTTGGTACTGGCTTCTTGAAATCCTGCCTACCTAAGCCAGGTGCCACAGGAGATTCAGACAGTTGCCTATGGTCCCTGCTCTTCAGACACTTAGGATGGAGCTGGAGAGGCCAAGCTTTCAGTGTCTCCCCAAGACTTTTGGCACACCATTTTAAAAGCTTAAGATTGTAACAAAGAAAGCAATCCATTAGGCACCCAACAAAAAAAGTTCACAAATAGGACAAATTTCGTGAAAAGTGACAACCCGTTCCTCTGGAAAGACAGCACCCTCTTGATCAAAGAGCACACCTGGGAGCCACAACGTGCAAATTATCGATGTTGAAACCACCTTTCCCAAGAGGGAGACATTGAATACAGTCACCTGCCCAGATGCTATCTGCAGAGTTGATTGACTGGACCTGGAGGGATGTGTTCAGAACCACGGTGGCCCAGTTTAAACCCATGCCCCTTTCTGTGTGCTTGTATAGGTTCTGAGTCTCTTCGGTTTGATTGTGTTGCTTGACTGTTTACCAGGCTCTTTATGTCGATCCTGGGAGTGCACGGATGGGCAGTGACACAGGGAGTGTGGGAGTTTACAAGCCTTTCCCAAACAATAGGATTCAAAACCCTGGCTACTCTATGAGTTAGCTGAGGGTCAGTGGTTCTCTGGGACACAGTCTTTTAGGCTGTGACATGGAGTGCCTGATATGTATGTAACTTTAGGCAGCAGAAAGGAAGGACTGGTCAGTGTGACAGGTACTGAGCTCCCTGGATTGGGAGGCACCGATGTTCTGCAAATGGGTGCCAGAGGAAATGGTTATTACAGAGAAACTGAGTTGATGCCCCATTATCTAAGAAACTCCCAGGGAAGGGATACAAGAGATGTATTCAAACTGCTCCTGCTAATACCATAGGTGTGACTGTGGGTTTTTATGTTTCGTTTTGCTTTTTGATTCTTTTTCCATCCTCACATGTATACAGTGTGCATGTTTGCACATGTGTGGCTGCCAGTGCACGTGTGTTTGAGTACATGTGGAGACCAGAGGTTGATGTTGGAGTTTTCCGATGTCACTCTTTACCTTGTCCATGGAGGCAGCGTCTTAACATCAAACCCAGAGTTTGCTAACCTGGCTAGTCTTGCTAGCCAGCTTGCTCTGGGCTCCCTTGCCTCTTTCTTTCCAGGCTAGAATTTCAGTCACACACCACCCTGCCCACCTAGCACTCAAGTGTGTTCTTGGGATCCAAACTCTGTTCCTCACGCTTGCTTAGCAAGCACTTTTAACCAGCGAGCCCTCTCACCATCTGTGACTCTGTTTGTAGTTTTTGTTTATTTTAAATTGCATGAGTATGTACGTGTGTACATGTGTGTGTGTATGTCTGTGTGTGAGTGCATGTGTGTGTCCGTATGTCTGTGTATGCATGTCTGCATGTGTATGTGTAGTACCTGAGAAGGCCAGTAGGGGCTGTCTGATCCTCTGGAAGTGGAGTTACAGGTGGTTATAAGCAGTCTGACAGAGGCTGGGAACTGAACTGGGGTCCTCTGGGAAAGCAGTATGTGTTCCTAATCACTGAACCCCTCTTTCCAGCCCTGTGACTGTGTTATTTAAAGTCACCGTTTACAGGTCACTCACCAGGTGCTGGAAACAGTGACATGTAGTGGCATCCAGATAACTGCAGCTGTCCTGCAAGGTGCTGTCATAACTGTACAACAGAGTCTGAGACTGTGAGCCAGGTAAATCTTTCCTCGTTGTTTGTGTCTGGCATTTTGTCACATCCCCAAGGAAACTAGGTACACTACGTGTGACCAGGGCCAAGTGTGTTTGTCAGAGTGGCAGGACATGGCTGTGTTGGTCAAGTTCCACAGCAGAACATAGATGTGAACTACATGACTGGTGGGGGTCAGGTGGGGTCCAACCGACACAGCTGTTCCCAGCTAGGAGCCTGAGGCTCAAGCTGATGCAGGAGCATGCCCATGGTGGAAAGCTGTAATGTGACAGAGGCTAAACTTGAGCCTGGCAGCTAGACTCCAGGGGAAGAGTTCATGGTACAGCAAGACCAAAAGGAGCTGAATGGAAGGGCTCTGTGAGGCAATGCTGGAGACTAGCCGGCTCTGGGGACAGTTAGCAGGAAAGGGGACAGATTAGGTACATGAGGCCAAAGAGGAGACTTCACTAGTTCCACTCAAAAGGTTCAGGAGGCATGGTTCATGGGTTGACCGTCAACGATGGTAGGGATGTAAAAGGAGAAAGGGCTGGCAAGATGGCTCTGCAGCTGAAGATGCTTGCAGCCTAATGGCCTGGTTCCATCTCCAGGAGGAGAAGAGAACCGATTCCTGCAAATTGTCCTGGGCTTGTACCTGGGAACTGACAGATGTGTGTTAGAGACAGGGTGACTGATGGTGGCGTGGCCCCTGTCTGCTGTGTTCCCAGACACACACACAAGTCTGAATAAGCAGGCCACATCATCTTTGCCAACTAAATTACTGCTCTCTTGACATTCTTTTTCCTAGTGGCCAATTAGTCCCTTAGATTTAGTGCTGACCCTAATTGCCTATGGTCTCCCACAAGGGTAAGTACTTAGTACTTCGGTTGAAGGAATGAGTTGTTCAAGGTGTGAATAGATTTCATATTTAGGTGTATTCATCTCAGCTGGATTGAGAAAGAGACTAGAAAATGCACACATCTGAGGTCAATCATATACCTAAGATGGGAAACAGAAACCCTCTTAAAGAAAGCACAGGAAAACATCATTGGAACAAGGCTTCCTCTAGCAGAACGTGGAGGAAGCACTGGAGATATGGTGCATTTCTAAAAATAGATGAGATTATTTAAATGTTTAAAAGTAAACCAGAGCCAGACAGTGGTGGCGCATGCCTTTAATTTAAGCACTTGGGAGGCACAGGCAGGTGGATCTCTGAGTTCAAGGCCAGCCTGGTCTACAGAGTGAGTTCCAGGACAGCCAGGGCTATACAGAGAAACCCTGTCTCGAAAAACCAAAACAAAAAACCAAAAAAAAAAAACAGATCATAATCTTTTTATGTATTTTGTATGGGGTGCATGTATATGCTTTCGTGCTGGCTTTGTTTTAGGGTCTAGTGACACAAAGAGAGATTAACCCTTGAAGCCTCATGAGAGCCTCTGTAACAAATCAGCAGCAAGGCCAAGGTGCACAAGAACATGCACATAACTTGGGCAGGGGTTAAGTATACAGAAGGGAGATGAGGCAGGGTGAGGGAGCTGTTATCTCTGAACTGTAAGAAGAATGAAGGAGCCAAATGGAACTGTCAGTGGACTTCCTGTCTGAGAGAGATGGTGATACAAAGGCCCTGGGGTGGAGGATGACTTAGGGCTGTCCCAGGAAGAGCAAGACAGCCAGCGTGGCTAGTGCACCCTGAGAGGAGATGTTCAAGGACATGGTCACAAAGGATAGAGGCTATAGATCACTCTGGGCTCTGTATAGCATGAGACAGGCGTTCGGGGTTTTTTCTTTCTGATGGGAAGCCATTGGAGGCTATAGAAATCACAAGTGGCTTTATTTGATTACCTTGTCAGGGAGGAAGGGTTCCCCAGAAGGGCAGAGAGAAGGCAGAAGGGCTAGGTGGTGATAGATCCAATGGCTGAAATGGCAGGGGGGCAGAACAGTCCGCCTGGGAGTTTGTGAAGTTTGCCAGGGAGTAAGATGAAGGACCCTAGACACAGCTAGGAATACGGGTCAGTGGACAGAGATAAAGGCCGAATATATTAATGGCCTGTGTGCACAAGATCCTGGGTTCCATCCCAGCACCACCACCCCTTAAAAAGACCCTCATTCCTGCCACAGTGTAAACAATACTATCAGTGAACTACCACATACTTGGGGGGGAATTATAATTAGGTTTGAGGGGGTCAAAGCAGGTTTTTGTAACTTTAAAAAGGTTTAGTCAGTTTTATTTTTTATTTATTTATTTATTTTTATTTTATTTATTTTTTTGGTTTTTCCAAGACAGGGTTTCTCTGTGTAGCCCTGGCTGTCCAGGAACTCACTCTGTAGACCAGGCTGGCCTCCAACTCAGAAATCCGCCTGCCTCTGCCTCCCAAGTGCTGGGATTAAAGGCGTGCGCCACCACTGCCCGGCAGGTTTATTTATTTTTATTTTTGAGTGGTTTTTGTCTGTCTGTCTGTCTGTGCACCATGTGCATGCAGTGCCAGAGGCCTGAAAAGAGCTCATTAGAGCTGAAGTCATACAGGCAGCTGTGAGCAACCATGTGGGTGCTAAGAATGGAACCCTGGTCCTCTGGAAGAGCAGCCAGTATTCTTTTTACCTGCTGAGCCATCTCTTCAACCCTCATGAGTTTATTTTGTTACCTGCAAAAATTGTAGACAGCCATTAGCTATACCAGTGGAGATATCAGGCAGGTTACTGAATAAGCCAGTTTGGAGGTCAGTGGAGAATTGTGGGAAACAGCCCCTGAAGTTATCTGGTAGGGATGGGAAAATATCTATCATCCCTATTAATATTTATTTACTCAGCAAATCTGTACAGAGCATCTAGTGTGTGTGTGTCAGGCACTGTGATGGATCCTGGGTGGGAGACAAAGATAGCGCCTCTACCTTCGTGGAGTCTCAATACAATTTAATTAGCTCCCTGGTTTCTGAGCCACCTCTTTGAGCCCTGTGAAATATATAGAATCAACTCTCCAGCATCATAAACACCGACCTGTTCCCTGACTCAGCAATTTGGGAAGCACTTAGGCTTTTCAGAAAGAGCTATCTATGGATTTGGACAAATGACAGATTTACCCAATGTCTGAAGACGGCCTTAAAATGAATCAGAAGAGACCGTCTTGACCAAACAAGTATTTATAAAGAGCCATCTTTTGAGACTGGAAAAGCTTACAGAGCTGGAAGGCAGGAAACTGACCTTGGTCTTCTCTACCCTCAGTCTCATGACTGACCTTGTGCAGCCTTTGACTCATCTGAATTTCAATCTTCTCTTCAATAAAGTAAGCCCATCCAATCCCAGATTTTCAAACTCCTGATTATTTGTGTTACAGTATTTATTGTGCTAGAAGTTACTTTAAAATAAAAGCCAAAACTCCCAAGGGGATATTTCTCTTAAGAGCTCAGTTTTCAACAGAAAAAAAAAAGAAGAAGAAGAAGCTTTTAATACTGTTTTTTTGTAAATGGAAATTATTCTCTTTTCTCAACTGTAAACATAATACATGGTCAGTGAAGAAATAAAGGGGAAGTGCAGAGACTAAAGACCTACTGAGAAACGCATGTCTGTTCTCAGCATCCCTACACTGGTTGTGAGGGGGACCAAGTAGCCAAAGCTGTAAAAAGTGTATCTAGCCACTATTATTAGTATTTTGCAAACACCCTTTTTGGTCTTTGGGAGAGGGGGAGAGGAAGGAGGGAGGGAAGAAGAAAGGAGGAGAGAGAGAGAGAGAGAGAGAGAGAGAGAGAGAGAGAGAGAAGGGAGGCGCTGAATTCAGAGTTGTCAACAGAGACTGAAACCGGCCAGGCAATATGGGATCTCTCTCAGATTGCATGTTTCACAATAATCGCTATCTGATACCTATGGAATGCTGGGAAACAGTAACATTGTATACACAACTTCAATGATAGTAACTAGTATCAAGGACAGATCAGTTTGGCAATATCAAGAATGGCTGCAAAGCATTCCAAGACACAGCCAGGACTGCTCTTCTGTGGGGACAGGGAGTAGTTCCTCCAACCCCCAAGGACTCCTCCTCCTCCTTAGCACCAGGCTGATTACTTCCGGGACACCTGAACTCAACTGGATACATTTTACCATGAGCCTAGTAGCATCAGTAGGATCAACTCCCTCCAAAGGGAGCTGATGGTTTTCTGATATCTTTGAGATGGGATTAAAGCCAGATCTTGGCTGCAGACCCATGAGACTTTCTTCCCCTTAAGTGGAATGAGTTGCTACCACTTAACCACACACATACGGCAATCAGCTGGCGTTGAGGGGATGTGTTCCTCAGCTCAACATCCTACATCACTCTACTCTTCCCTGACTTGCTAACTAATGCTTGAGGTGGGAGCATCTGCTAGGCACCAGGCAGCCCAGGAACACAGGTGCATCCAGCACCCACCCTTCCTAAGAAGCACTCAGCACCCAGCCAAAGAAGAATGTGTACCACTAAAGCACACAATCCAGGAGCTCAGAACGGCTGGGATGAAGAGTTGGCTCAGTGTTGCAGCAACTGCCCAATATACACAAAGCCTTGAGCTGGATCCCAGCACCATGATAAATTAATAAAACACAGTGTGATGAATACAGCACTTGCCTACCTTGTCCTGGGAGGCAGGACAAGGAGGGTTATAGACAGTCATGTTTGAGCTGAGTTTCAAGGGTGACTCAGAGTTCAGCAAGCATATTGAGAGATGGGGAACGACTGGAAACAGTAGAGGTGCTGTTTCATCCTACTGTGCAGGTGCACCAGCCAGTAGCCACCTTCCTCCCGACTGATAACGATTGTTAGGAACCTCTGCCCCACTCATGCCATCCCTTTCCAAGGAAAACATCAGAAGTTCATCTCTACCAAGAAGAGTCTGCCTGACCTACACTCACCCCTAGTTGCTACTGTGGAAACAGCCTTCCCTTCCTCAGATAACTGACCAGCATTCTGTTATCAGAGCTGTTTATTTCGGAACCTCTGGCATTTGAAGAGTAGACCACTATTACAATCAACTAATACATTCGTATCAAATACCTTCATTGTGTAACGCTCTCCTGGTCATATACATCATGGAGGGCTGGGTTAGGAAGGAGGGGTAAGTGTGCAAGCATCTGAAGACGCGAGAGGCTGACATCAGGTGTCTTTCCTCGGTCACTTTTCTACATTGCTTTTGAAACAGGGTCCTTAGGTTCTGATTCTGGCTAAACTGGCTGGCCACCAAGTCCCAGGGATGTTCCTACCCACCGCCCAGTGCCTTCTCCGAGACCAGCTAGGATCACAAGTGCATACTGCTGTGCCTGGCTTTTACATGGGTGCTGGACGTAGAGCTCAGGTCCTCATGGTTGCACAGCAAGCACTCTGTAGACCAAACCACTCTGCCCGCTCACAGAATTCACTTTCAACAACAGCACAACAGAGAGAAAACACACAGGAACAAAAAAATACAACCCAGAAAACATTTCTTTAATATTCACACTTTAAGATAGAATAAAACACCACCCACCATCCATCCAACCCTAAGTGAGTAGCACTATGTACCAAGTACTCTGATACCAAGTACTTGGCACCTGGAAATCTTGCCAGGCTACAATATACACGGAAGTTAGCTAGTCATGTGGATAAAAAAGTGTCTTACAGAGCAATGTTTAAAACACAGCAACTGCCTAAAGAAAAGAGTGTTGACTGAACCCAGAAGCACTATGCCAGGTTTATGGAGAAGACAGGCATGCATCACTTTTTTATTATATTTTCTCAACAGGCACAAATACAGAGGCTAATACACAACACAGCCCACTGCAGGCCTTACTAATTAGTAACTGTTAGCTCTACTCCACTTTGTTTTCCCAGACTTTAGTTGTGATTTTTTTTTTTTTTTTGGTTTTTCAAGACAGGGTTTCTCTATGTACCTCTGGCTGTCCTGGAACTCACTCTGTAGACCAGGCTGGCCTCGAACTCAGAAATACGTCTGCCTCTGCCTCCTGAGTGCTGGGATTAAAGGTGTGCGCCACCACTGCCCAGCTGACACATTTGTTTTTATACTTTTTTTTTTGGATGGGGGGATTCTCTTTGGTTTTTCAAACAGAGTTTCTCTATGTAGCCCTGGCTGTTCAGGAACTCTCTCTGTAGACCGTTCTGGCCAAGAACTCACAGAGATCTGCCTAACTCTGCCTCCCGAGTACCACTACCTCCTGGCTTAGATTCTAGATATTTTAATCCTCGCACCCATAGATACTGAGCTGTGCTTGACATGGGAACTGGAAATGTGTTGATCTTCTTCTAGTAACTTCCTTGCCTCACCTGATCTCCTGTCCTGAGTACAGTTTATACACTGATTCCTACCAGTGACTCTAAGGCCTTGTTGCTTCCAGGGTGAAAACCAAGGCTTTCCTTGGGGCCTTTGGACTAAGGAAGGTTGTGCTGATGCACTGAAACCTCCATCCTGTCTTACCCTGAATGCTGCCCAAATGTTCTGATCCTTGGTCCTCATAAAACCTAATTTTCTGTAAGTTTGACACACCTAATGTTTGCACAAAATGAGAGCTACTTACTCCACTCGCAAGCACTTTCAGCAACTTCCAGGGACACTTCAAACACTACGAGGCTTGCCTTGCAGAGTGAGCAAACCCAGAGTTGCTTACTATCACAGCCTTGATCTGCCTCTGTGGGAAGTCTAACCCCATACCATTTGAACATCTGGCCTTTATACCCCCCAGCCTTTCAGACTTTATCTTTCCTAAAAGGTAGGGATGACAACCCTGCAATTACCTGGACCCCCTCTCCTTCCCAATTGCAGTCTCGTGCGGGGGCGGGGAGAGTATATTCCACAGAGCTTTTTCATCCAGGCTATCTAATCTTGGCATCGATCTGCTTTAAACACCTCGATCTTAGTAATGTTCGTAACACCTTACCCCTACAGCGGTATATAAAACCCTTCCATTGCTCCTGGCCCCCAATCGCAGACCCTGCAAGAGGAAAACAACTTCCTTGGCACAGCCTTGCAAACCTGAACTGCTTATTCTCTCACTTCATCAGCGACATCTTCAGGGAATGCTTCTGGCGGACTCCACGCTCTGCCCGGGAATAATGGACGTGAACGTAGCGAGGCGTAATTCCCGCGAAAGGAATAAGTCCTCGGTTTCACTCTGCATCTCACCCCCGTCCACACTGATAGTACTCGGCTCACTGAGACTCGGGATTCGGTTCTACCGAACCGCTAAAACCTCCTCCCGCACCAAGCCCAGACCGTTGGGTGCGCCTGGCGCTCACAGCCCAACCCTTCCGATTGGCTGCTGAAAGGTAGGGCGGGGCGCGGGGGCGTCGCGGAAAGATGACGCAATGCCACAGATCCTTAAAGGCGCCGGCCGCACGAGCTGCCGATGGCGCAGGCGCGTTGTTGAACTTCCAGCTCTGACTTCAGAGCTTCACTAAGTCCGGGCGGGCTGACGCGCGGAGTGGCCGGCGGGGACGCGCGCGGGATTCGGGCGGGCGGGTGGGGTGGCGGCAGAGAAGCGGGAGGCGCGATGGCCGAGGGCAGCGCTGTGTCCGACCCTCAGCACGCCGCGCGCCTGCTGCGAGCGCTCAGCTCATTCCGGGAAGAGGCGCGTTTCTGCGACGCTCACTTAGTCCTCGACGGCGAGGAGATCCCGGTGCAGAAGAACATCCTGGCGGCGGCCAGCCCCTACATCAGGTGAGCGGGCGCCGCCGCCCATCGCCTCCGCATCCCTCCCTATCTCTGGCCTGGCCGCCTGCGGCTCCCGTGGCTCTGCCGCCGCGCCCCTCGGTCGCCCATGGGCCTCTCCCGGAGGCCCCTTTCCCCACCGAGATCGTCCCGACCCCGGAGCCCCGGAGGTCCGCAAAAGCCCCATACACGGTGTCCAGGCGGTCCTGGACCCGCACCCGCGAGCAGGGCGGGGCTGCTCCGGGAAGAGCCGCCCCTTCGCTCCGACAGGCCCCGCCCGGCCCACGGAGCCCCGCAGAAGTTTACCTCCGAGTCACCGCACAGTGGGCCGGCCGGGGTTTGCGCGGGGAAGCCAAAACAAACACCCGCGGCGTAGGCAGGAGAACCCTGTAAGACGTCTGGTGGGAAGACCCCACCTCCAAAACCCGACTGTCACGTTGCCCCTCCCTTCTTACAAACAGGTGAAACTGTTGCGAATTTGAAAAGACCCACTGTCATTCTTTGGATACAGTTACGGTTGAGGACCCCGAGATTGTAACCACCAAGAGGGCACTGTATAACTTCAGTGACACAAACCTTAGCCCAGTATACTAGGTTAATGAAAAGGTCGAGACCGAGATTATAGCATCGGATTAGAATTTGGGAGAAGGGCTCCTGTCTTTAGCAACTTTCCTTCAGGCAAACTGGGTTGCTCTTTTAATATCGGGAAGGGGGTGGGCACTAAAAGCTGGAGAAAGTGCCCAGTAAGCTGGTTAAATATAGACTGATGGTAGACAATGTCACTAGAATTGGCAGGTCAGAAAATGGAAGATTATGTGTATGCCGTTCTTAGAGCTCTGTCCCAGCAGAACACGACACATACGCTGTACTTAATCTTTGCTTCTGGAGACGTTTGAATTTAGAAGCAATCCAAGTGCCCTTGAAACTTCTGGCCTCTATCCTAGCCTGGCCTTATAACATTGGGCTCTTTGTGGACTTGGGGGTCAGGTGTCTTTGTTAATAGGAAATTTAGATCACCAAGATGACAGCTCATAGCTGGCAGTTCAGAGGTTAGGACAATCAATTAAATTGAATTTCCAGGCCAGACTTTTCCCTTCCCGTATCCAGAGTAATCCCTGTTTGGGAAATGCTTAGGAAAACTACAATGGATGAAGTATTGTTACAAACCCTTAAATGGCACCTGGCTGTAAAGTTGCACATCCTGAAACACTTGCTGTCTCCATCTTTCTCTATGATACTTACCACTTCAGTAAACACTGTATTTTGTTCATCACTGTGAGCCGCAATGCAAAGTCAGTAGGCCAAGGATTTTTCTTTTGTTTCTTGCTGGAACCTTCATGGAGGGAATGGTGCCTGGTGCCAGAGTAAATGTGTTGAATGAATGATCACCTTCCTTTCCAGTGGATATCAGAGGTTTGGCTCTATTGTATCTCCATGTTAACTGGTTGAGCCCCAGGTTGGGCATTTGGAGATCTGCTTATGTTTCAGCTCTTACCTGCCTAGCTGTGGGTAGTTGGGGATGACTTAGTCTTGGCTCCAGCTCATTAATATGACAAATGAGGGGCCCAGTGTGGTTTTGTATCATATAATCTCTGAGGCACCTACAAAGAATTGTGTAATGAGTTTCCGACCCTCTACAGTTCTCCATGCAAGCCTGTCCAATAGTTAGGATAGATCTCCTTTGGGCCATTTCTTGTCAGTTTCCAAGTAGACAAATGGTGTCTTAGAGGATGTTACCAACTTAGATGTTGAGGTTCCTGGTGCTTAGTGGTTGAACTAGGAGTCGACTCCCAAGTTTATTATGCATATGGTCCTGTTCCGACTGTTCCAGATGACAACATTGGTTGTATTTGGATGTACTTGGGATAAAAACCAACACTTGATGGCTTATAGTATTTTATAATTTAAATCAGTGGTCTCGATTTGTAAGTTGTGACCCTTTGGGGGTCAAATGACTCTTTCACGGAGGTTGCCTAAGACCATAAGAAATTTACATTGAGATTCATAATGGTAGCAAAATTAGAGCTGTGAAAGTGGCAATGAAAACAATTTGTGTTTGGGTTTATCCACACATGAGGGACTGTATAAAAGAACTGCAGCATTAGGGAGCTTGCGAACCACTGGCTTAAATGCTTGTCAACATAGACTGAGCTAGCTTGATTTTCATTTTTAACCAGTTTTTGCAATTGGTAGGGAAAGTAATGTCAATATTTTATCAATAAATTGAATGTTTATTAACAGATTGTGTTGTTTACTACTGAAATGCTAGAACATTCTTGTGATATTTTTAGATTTATCAATGTCAAGAGTATCCCGAAGTAATCTGAGTTACTACTTAAAACAATGCTTAATTTTTTTGTTTTATTTATTTTTAGAATATTTTTATTCTTGGATAATTGCATACATGCAATGTATCTTGATTTTTATTTCTTTCTTTCTTTTTATTTTATTTGTATGGGTGTTTTTGCCTGCATGTGTGTCTATGCACCACATGTGTGAAGTGCCTGCAGAGGCCAGGGAGGACGTTGAATCCTCTGGAGTTACAGATGATCATATGCTGCCTTGTGGGTACTGGGAACTGAACCTGTGTTCCCTGGAAGAGCAGCCAGTGCTCATAACTACCGAGCCATCTCTCCAGTCCCCAGTTTAATAACTTTTGACACCAATGCTATTGGACTTTTAAAATGTAGCTTTGTTGAAAGGGTACTGGAACAAGTTAAATTAGGTCTGTGACATTTTTAATCTATAAATCTAAAAGTATGGGTTTGTTCCATGCCCTTAGCCTAGAGAGAATAAATGTCACAGGAGGTCTAACAGTGTGTACCAGGAAGCCAGCCCAACTTTGTCACTCTAGGAAATATGGCAACATGATTGACATATTTTCTACTTACTATTCAAAGGTCTTGCAGTATAACTTACTGGTTTTGTCTTTTGTGTGTGTGCGCACGCGCACTTTCTGGTGTTTGTCCTCTCAATAAATAGCCAATTTCAAGCATGCCATGTTAAAAAAAGATTTTCAGTAAAAGGGGAAAAACCAGAATATTCAATTTAGCAACAAATCCCTCATAACCAGCTGAAGGAGGTTTGAGGTTGAGCCTGTGTGTTCTGAAGTTTGAATGTCATGGTGCTCAGGGGAGATGGGCAGATCCTCCCATGATCTGTGCATCACTTACCTCTGCAAATGGAAAGCTGCCTTCCCCACAGGCTGCTTTGCCAGATCCATGCTGCCTGGCATTTAGTTATAGCTTGTTGGGGAAACTAGACCTCAGTGCAGCTGTGAGCCTTAGAAATGGCAAGACTATGCTCGTGGATAGGATGCTCCCCATCTTTCCTTTCTCAGCAACTCTGACTCCCCCGGGGAATGGCTGCTTGAGCTGGAAAGAAATTGCTTTGGAATACTGTACAGTTTGCCTTGCTTTGTCTGAGCCCAGTCCCGTTGATCTGATGGAAAGCTCTGCCCTGAGAATAATGCAGGTGACAGAGATTTGAGAATCTTTCTGTGCTTGTGCAGTGACATTAAAGTGGCTCTGTTCAGGTTCCTGGTCCTCTGTGCACTTTGCAGAATTGACACATTTCTGGGACCTGTGATGATACTGTTTAGCATTCAGTCCTGGACAGTAAAGAGTTCCCAAGATTTTTTTTTTTTTTTAAGTCCTTTGACGAGTCAGCTGGCAGTGGAGATGGTTTTGTGTGTTTTCTGGTTGGTCTGGTGAAGGTGCAGTGAGATGCTCATCTTTGCAGTCAGGTCATCTTGAACTTTTGTAGGACCTGGTTTCCATATTGGTTGAAACTGACTGTGCCACATGAGGTCAAAGTCCGTGTGATATGTAACCGTGAGAGTCTCTCCTTTGCTTTTCATGTGTGTACTGGAGGGGTTATTTCTTTCTAGTTCTGTGTATGTCATCAGATATGCACTGATGCTGAGATGTTCCCCTTGCCTTGCCCTGCAGGACTTTGTTGGGTGTTCTCTATAAATGCAGCCGGTAACATTGTGTAGTAAGGAGCAATTGTTTCACACTGTTAACTTGGGCACATTCCAGGCCTAATTATTGACAATCCTGTTTTGCCATTTAAATCTAAGATTTGACTCATAGGTAGTGTGGAGAAAAATACTGAAGGAGACTAACATGAGCTCTATTGGAGAGCCAAGTTAGCATAGAAATGAACATCCATTTTAGGGATATCTGAAGGTTTAATGTCACTGGGACTTAAGAATTATCCTCTGATGTTGTTGACTCCCAAAGCCCTTTTTCTTGATTCATTTACACAAGCTACTAAGTAGACTTGAACTCATCTTTGCTTCCTTGGTACTGCAACTGAGCCACTCCCTCAGGCAGCCACGCCCACACAGGTCCTTGCTATAAACCGAAGGCATTGCCAGGTGATGCTCTCCGAACAGTCTGTGGCTTTCTCTCACATTTTCATCTTTTCCCTGTGCTTTGAGTTTGTAGCAGCTCCTGAAGGATCCCTGGAAAGGTTCTGAGGAACCAGGGTTGCCTACTGCATTTCTTAGGATTCTGCCGGTATCCTGGATTCTAAGGCTCTGTCTGAATCTGCAGCACACTTTGAGGCTCATGGTACCCATCTCTTGTCAGAATCTTGCAGTGATGGGAAATAAATTGAGCCCATATCTTCTAATGGATCTGGGTCTTGTTTGTTTGCATCTGTCTACTATTAGACTTTCCTAGCAACTGCTTGAAAGAGTACATCTGTCCTGAAGATCTTAGAGTTAAGTCTTTTAAAACACCCAGCAGGTAAAGGCATTTGCTGCCAAACCTTGGGATCTGAGTTTGATCTCTGGGACCTATACATGGTAGGACGGGAGACCCGACTCCTAAAAATTGGAGTCTCGTCTTGACACACATCCTCTGCTATGTGGACAAGAGTGTGCACACACATGAATAGAAAAATGAACACATTTAAATTTTAAAAATTCAATGCTTTTTCTTTGTCTTATTTGGTTAAACTCTATACATATGTGAGTTTTTCAAAAGGAAAATTCAAATTTCAAAAGGAAAATTCAAAAGAAAAAAGTTGTGATCCTCTTCAGATCCATTTCAGATCACCAGAGTACTCTGGTCTGGCCTTCTGGGGAAACCAAGCATTCCTAAACTGGTGCCCTCTTGCAAGCTTCATTCCTTCAGCTTAAATATACTTGTTTGTGTACAACAGTGAATGTCACATTAGCCACGAATGCCCTGATTAGAGAGGAAGGTTTCAAATGCAGAAACAAATCAATACACTTCTTGTTAGACTGTTGCTGGTACAGAGGGGGACGTGGTGTTGTCCGGAGTTCCCGAATCATGCAGAGTCTGGTGATGAAGCTCAACTGTAATTGGTGCTGCTTGTCTGATTGGTCTGTCTCTTCTTCCCTCCTGACTCCTTCAACTTCTACTTAGATTGTGAACTTCTACTTATGTTTTGAATTTCCCCCATCAGTCTCCTTCATCATTTTTACATTAATTCTCATTTTATAGCTAGGATTCAAATAAAGTGCTTTTCCACTTAGGAACTCCGAAGCCTGGGAGTGAAAAACACATTACCTATTGTGTGGAGTGCTAATCAGTTCTTCTCATGCTGTCAAAGAAGGACCTGCAAGCTCGTTATAATCCATAAAGAAAACATAATTAAGACAAATAAGGAGGCGTTTGGTTTGAGTAGCAGGCAGCAAGTCTCAGGGAGCTGCTTCATCCGTCCCAAGGAGAAAGGCTATCATTTTGTGTACTGAAGCTGTAATATAAGTGAATAATTTGCAAGTTAGGATTCTAGGTTAAGGGCGGAGATGCGCGGGTGTGGGGTGTGGCAAATGGCAGGCTCCGGCTACTGCTGTGAACTTCAGTGATTCCCAGGGCTTCTGTGCCTCCTAAGCCATGGGAAGCTTGAAAAAGAAAGGATAGAAAGCTCAGGTAAATGGAGCAGGCCTAGCAGACGAGAGAGGCTGCGTGACGTCCAGCAGAGCCTGTGACCCTCATGTTTGCAGAACAGAGTTGGGCTGATTCCAAAGCCCTTGCTGCCAGAGTGACCGAGCCACATGATGATGGGCTGATGTTTGCCTCCCATCACCCATGGAAGTTGGTGACAAAAGTCCAACGTTGTCAAAGAGTGACTGCAGGAAGCATACTGAAACCTGACCCCTGGCCTTATGTCATATGGGTCAGGGTTAAATGTAGACACAATAATTTAAACACACACACACACACACACACACACACACACACACGAACTTTAGTTGGAGTCCCATCCCCAAGATATCTCATGTGTATGAAAATGTTGTAAATCTGGAAGATTAACTTCTGGTCTGAGTGAAGGAAATGCAGACTCTCTCCTCATTTCTCACTCTTCACAGACAGACAGACAGAACAGCAAGTGAGCACACAAGCTCCAAGGGCTGGGGAGGTAGTACATAGGATATGAGTGTTTGCTTTCCAAGCCCAAGAACCTGTCTTCAGATTCCCCAGGGCCCACATAAAATGTGGGTGTGGCAGCGCATGTCTGTAACCCCAGTGCTGGAGTTAGCGGAAGCAGGTGGATGCTCAGAGCTGGCTGGCAAGCCTCTCCAGCTGAAATGGTGAACTGCAGGTTCAGTGTAAGATGCTCTCTCAAAAACCCAAGGTGAAGACTAATAGAAGACATGTAAAGGCAGAGGGAGACACTTGCAGTGGGAATCTCCTTCACAAACCCCTACGTACCATAGAGGTGCGCACGATGTGAATACACACAGTTCCTACATGAACACACTCACTTCTACAGAACCTTGCTGGGCAGGGTGCGGCCTAAGTGAAAGATAGATAGGCTGGTTTTAAAATCTGCTGAACTAAGAAGCACCAAGGGGAGCCATGTTTTATTTCCCTGTTTGGAGCTACATGCTGATGGAGGCCGACTCTCCACTGTGTCGTTTTTATTCTGGTCCTTCTCTACCCGGAAGCATTGCCCTGTCTTTTAAGGAACAACTTGAAAGAGGATTCAATGCTAACAAACTGATACACCTTGAAACGTGGTTTTCTAGTCATATTAGCATTCATCATAAGCACCTGCCGGCGCCTCTAAAAAATTGAACACTGTCTGTACTATGGGGCTTAAGGTATCCCCAAACTTCTGTTGCTTGAATTGTTTGTCGGCTAGACTCTGTACTGGACCCCAACCTTGAGGACATGAGGTTGGGTGTGCCTCTTTTCTGACCCATGGAGAATGACAGGTGAGGCCAGAAGTTTAACAATGGAGTTTCAAACAACAGTGAGGATCCTGAGAAGAGTCACTGATACTCGTATTTGCCCTGTCTTCTGTAGGCTGGTGTCCAGCTTCATCTTCAGAGACAGACTCTGAGGCTGCAGGAAGTCCTGGCTCACTACATAGGCTTCTGTTTCTGAACATGCCTGTACTCCAGCTTTTCCTTCAGGGGAGCTGGGATATGACTGTTTGATGTAGTTTTTAAAGCTCTCCCTCCCTCCGTGTGTGTGTGTGTGTGTGTGTGTGTGTGTGTGTGTGTGCGCGCGCGCGCGCGCGTGCACGCACGCGCATACACAAATACATATTTTGGAGCCTCTGGAGCTGGATTACAGGTGGTTGTGAGCCACCCAATTTGGTAACCACTTAGAACTATCCTCTGGAAGAACAACTAACATTTTCAACACTGAGCCATCTTTCCAGCCCCTGCTTATCTGCCTTAGGCAGGGTCTCAGCTTTGTAGCCCAGAATAGCCTCAAATTTAGACTCCTTTGGCCACCATGTCTCAAGTGTCAGGATTACAGGTGTGTAACCACACCCACCTGGTGTAGCAGCAGCTTCCAGACTTCTCTTTGGTGTGTGGTTCATCACTGTGCTCTCCTACCTCCTCAGCAGCTACTGTCTTAGTTGCGCAGAGATATCAACGCTGTCCCCTACATAAAACTTCCAGCACATGCTATTGGCATGGAGGTGTAAAATGCTGTCTCCTCCTGCAGTGGAGCCCAGGAGCAGAAGTCAAGTGCTTCCTTCCGTCTCCTTGTGGGTGGAAAGGGTGCCGAGGACAGTGTTCACCACCATCATGGTGGGGACACTCTTCACAAATGTCATTACAGCCTTCACACATGAGCTCATGGGCTGCTCCTGCCAGTCACAATTAGGGAGGGAGTGTTGTCTAAAGTTGCTGAGATGCCCTGTGCACTGTTTATCTGGTACAGTTAATGGGGCAGGGGCTGTGATGGTATCCGTGTCAGTTGTTCAGGAGGCTGAAGTCAGGGCTGGTCAACCATCAGTAGATACGTACATCCAGGACGCAATCCCAAGTCTCGGCAGCTCCAGGGTGCTGCGCTCTAACCTCCCAGAGCACACAAGGTCACCCTTCCTGCCCCTTGAGTGGATAGTCACTGCCCTCCACCAAACAGGGTCAAAGCTAAGATTGGATACCTGGAACTCTAGGCTGGCTCTTTATTTTTCTACCTCCATGGAGCTAGTGAAAAAAAATAAATAAATAAACACCTATCTAAGACTTTAAAACTATTTGGGGTATTCTTTTTTTTTTCTCACACTGTGGTCCCAGCCTCTAGGAGAGGGGCCAGAAGGTCAGGAATGATAGAGGAGACTTCTGTTCACTGAGGTAGACACTTCCGAAATCTCACTGTAAGCCCTGACCAGTCTCTGGGAAGCCTCCTGTGCACTGGAAGCACCTGTCTCTAAGTGGCAAGAGAGAGTCCTGACTGGTGTGCTGCAGCAGGCTTGCTGACCTTTTCTTCTGTGTTCGTATGCAGCCCTGCCCTGAGTCAGGCAGGCAGCTTCCCAGCACCTGTGAAGTCTACATTGGGAAGTACATAGTCCTGTAATGGCAGAGAGGAGCGAGTGGGCTTTGGGGACTGCTTCTGGGAACTTGTTCTGTTAGAAGTACCTGGAGGGAGGAGACATCTAAGCTGAAGAGCAGGGGGGAGTGGTGCTGGGTCAGAACCAGCAGTTGGGGTAGGGTGTCTGCAGAGCAGAGCAGAGAACCACATGTGGCTGTGGTCCCAGAGGCATGCTGGTGTCACACCACTGCTCCTAGATAAGGTTGTACTTTCCCTGTATGAGGAGGTGGCAGAGTAGAGGGAGGGACAAAGGAACACATTCATAATATCACTCAGCTCATGGTAGAGCTGACAGATTGTGAATGGCACTGGCAGCTTCTTGGAAAGAGAATCTATCGTCTTGTTTATGCATTTCTTTTAAGGTCACTTGAGAACAGGTTAGAGGAGTCTGGGTAGAAGCAGGAGCCATCTGTGTAGTTTTTCTAACAGAAAGTAGGTACCCTGGACTAAGGCCTGGCTGTGGATGGAGCAAGGAGGCTGAATGGGTGATATTTGCATTGGACTTGGTGGAGAGGAAAAAGAGGCACCAAGATGGTCCCCTACCTCACTGATGTCTGCATTCCCACCTATGGACAGTGCTCACATCACTGATGCTGAGATTTGAGTTTATGGCCCTCTACCAGGCTTTTGTATTGCTCACATCATTGATGCTGAGATTGAGTTTATGGCCCTCTATAGGACTTCGGTATAGGGTAGAACCTGCCTGATGTGGAACAATGGCTGTTTTACAGGCAGGTGCTTCTAGCTGCAGGAGGTTTAAGGACTTCCTCCCTGGGAACACAGGTGAAGAAAGCCATGTGTGAGCAAGGTGTGCAGAGAGGGAAGATGGGTCTGTGGGGGTGTTCAGGCAGGACAGGAGATAATGAGTAAATGTGCAGCTGGACCCAAGTACTGTGAGATGCATAGGAGGGAGGGAGGCAGAGTGTTCTGGAAGGCCTTATTCAGTCTGAAGCTGTTGTCATTACAGAACATCTCCTAGAATGTGTCAGAGAATTATCTGCTGTATGGCCTGGCAAGGGCGAGAATGGAGTTCTCATCCCATGGCAAGGGTGAGGCCCCAAGCTTAGCTGATGTCAGGGTTGAGGAGAAATGAGCTGGCTCCTGTTTCAGTGCAGGGGTGGGGGAACCTCACCATAAAACAAAATGGAAAAGAGCATAGTTGTTGAGGCCAGGAGATAACCGTCCATCGGAGCCTCGCCCTCCTGCATATGTGGCTCCTGACCAGGCTTGTGGCTGCTCTCTGCCTTTCTGACCTCCTGCTATTTCCAAGAGGGTAAATTCATGTCTGTCCTTCAAGACCTGCTTCAGATGGCTCAGAGAGCAAAGAGCTTGCTGCTCAAGCATGGAGACCTGAGTTCAGATCCCAGGACTAGGAAGGTGGAGATGACATACACACCACATACAGATCTGCTTCAAATATCCATTTGCCCTCCACTTACATGCATATATGCACACACACACACACACACACACACACACACATACACACAGGCCTGCTTCAAACACCCCTCTGTGGACTTTTTTCCAGCGCTGCCAAATCATTTCTTCCCTCACACAGGCCCCATTAGTGTGTGGCAGAGTGCTTCAGCTTGTCCTTCTTTGTTTAGCAGAGGGATCAGACAGTGGGCTGGCTGCTTTGATAGCCCATCATTTTGTATTTCCAGAGCAGAGGTGCTAGAGGCATAAGTGGACCTTGCCTGTATGAGAGGTAGGTAGGTGTAACCTGTAAGTGCTGATGCTGGCCTTCACGATGCTGTGTGTACCACCCTGTAAGATGAAACTTTTGACCAAAGCATTTTGCTCTGTGGCTGAGTATATATTAGTGTGGAAGGGGGACGGAGTAGCCATCGCACCACAGAGAGTAACTGATGAGGGGGCCTGATGTGCTGTCTTCAACGACATGGTCGACATGGTCGGCTCTGGTGCCCAGAGGCCTAGAAGAGGAGACCAAACTCTGTATTCAGAAACAGCAGCAGCAGTGAGCGAGCTGCTGTCCCAGCAGGGCTGAGGACTTAGTGGAGAAGCATTCATTCCCTTGACAACACTTTGGAAAGCCATTTGCAGCCTCATGTTGTTTGGAGACAGTTACAGCAGTGGGTTATAAATTAAGGAGCTGCCAGGAGCAAAGAAGTAGCTTGAAGCCGGGGTGTAATACTGCTGAATAGAAGCTGATCCTGGAGCCACCTCCAAGTGTGAGGTGCTCGCTTCTGTTGATCCTAGTCAGGCAGAGCAGACGGCCCTGGAAGCTCATGGAGTGCAGAGCAGATGGCCCTGGAAGCTCAGGAGCACTCTGGTTTGAACTTCTTTGAAAGGATGAACTCATGAAACTTGTGCTGTCCCCTTATGTTTGTTCAGGAGGCTTGCTGTATTTGAGAAGCCATAAGCCCTTCTCCTGCTTCTCCCCCCCCCCTTTCTCCTCCCTCTTCCCCTCCTCCTCACTCTCACTGCTCCAAGAGAAAATGGGAAGTGAGAGAAATTTGAACCTGCTGCTGGAATGTGAAGTGTCTGTGGTATTTGGTGCCATTTGTATACAGTAGCAAAGAACCCGAGGAGCTCTTTGTTACTGAGGGAGGGAGCAGTCAGCCCACACCCCTCCCAACCCCCACTCCATTACTCTGTCTGCTATATAAAGACAAGGAGGACGACATGGAGGAGCCAAAGCATCCCGGCACCTGTCCTCAGCCTTTCAGCCTCCAGAACTACAAAAAAGAAAATTCGTACCCAGCAGCCAAAGCAAAGAGCTATACTTCTGACATAAGCTTTTGCATGAGGTCTCAGGGTCATTGAAGGAGCCACTTTTCAATGGCATCTAGAGAAATAATTCCCAAGGAGAAAATCTGGAAGTGTCAGCATGTCTCGTCATGAACACATCTCTCTGTGTGTTTTCAAAAGATTGGGGTGTGACCAGAGCAAGACTCTGGCTTGTTTCATTCTAGAAGAATTTGCTTCGGAAGTTGCTGGGTCACCATTCTGCCTTGGAGCTCATCTTTAACATGCATTTTCCAGCTTTGTCTTTGAAAATGTAAATGGTACTGACTGACTAGCAAATTACAAAAGCTCTACTTAAATTTAGAAAAATTTATTTCCCATCCATAAAAGGAAGATGTCATGAGAGTCCATTTAGTTTATTTCTGACTTGAGTGGTAAGCCCGTGTGATACTGGAGTCATGTGTGTGCTTACTGTATGTTCAAGCTTTCCCTGGAACTTGCTTCATGTCAAATCTTTCTGTTTCAATAAAAATGCCCATAACCATGCTGGAGACAGTGTGTGTGTGTGTGTGTGTGTGTGTGTGTGTGTGTGTGTGTGTGTGACACAGACTCACAACATAGCCCATGACAGCCTCTAATGCACAGCAGTCCTCCTGCCTCATTCTCCTCGCAGGCATGAGCCACCACAGCCAGCTTACATAGCCATTGCTTCTAGTGCTGTCTATTGCTGTATCATACAGCGTTCTCTTGGCCAATGCTCCCGTTTCTGCTTTTACCCCCTTAATAGTGACCCTGTGAACCCTTCAGAAAACCATGAGCTTCTCTCTGCTGTGTGTCCTGTGGGTATCGGTGAACTGACCTTGAGGACCTGTGTTCTCAGTGAATGATTGAGCTGGACTTGTTCTTGCTGTATGAAGTCTAAAGTCTAACCTCTATCGCCACCCCAAACTCAGCTTTTTACATGGGTTCTGACAGCCTTTTACATGGGATCCAAACTCTGGTCCTTGAGCTTGTGTGGGAAGTGCTTCGCTTCACTGTCACCCTGCCCAAGCTCTCTGTTGACTGTTTTGTATGATTCTTACATTCAGGATGGATGCCACCACCCCTTCACTTACATGGAACCTGTTTCTTCAAGCTTCCATTCTGTGTTCTGTCTCCTTTTCTTGTCATTTAAATCTCTACTGAATCCCTGTCCCTGCTGGAAAGCATGCCTGTCTTCACATTGCCTGACTTTACATGTGCCTCAGTGAGAAGCAGAGTGACTGTCCCTTCTGACGGCGTCTGGCCTCAACTTCTTAGCTAAGGCTTGAGGAGCCAGCTCTCTCGGTATAAGTCCCATGTTGCCTTCACTCAGAAATTAAATGTGCATTTCATGGCTACACTGAACCTGTTCTGTGAAGAGCTGTGAAATGTAATCTCCAGATGCAGTGTAAACTAATACATTTCTCTTCCTTGGCCTGTTTATCGCTGTCCATCACTTTCTTGACATACCTTCTCTCCAGTGACGTCTTTTGTCTTGTTTCCCCCACGGTCGACTTTCTGGCTCTCCTCCTTCCTGTCCCTGGACTATGCTCAGGCCTTCTGACCTTACCACCTTCCCTACAACAGCAATAGCTGTGCCAAGACACTTCCTGCCCTCTCCTCTGTCCCAAGCCCGAAGGTCACTTACCTAGTACCTGGCCACCTTCACCCCTGATGGTCACACGGCTCCTCCTAAGTAAGTTGTCCCTCCTTCCCTTTTGTGTATGGGGTAAGAGCGGGGCACACCTGTGTGTGTGCACACAGTGTGTCAGGTATCTTCATCCGTTGTCGTCTATGTACTTTTTAAGACAAGATCTCTGCCCTCAAACCCTAGGCTTATAGGCACATGGAGCCATGTCCATGCGAGTGGCTCAGGATTTGAACTCAGGGTTCCCTACTGTAAGAACAATACTCTTACCCACCGAGCCGTCTCCCCAGACCCTTAGTTCCCTTCAATTTTTTTTCAAATTTATATATACAAATAATATTTGGATGTGTATAAGATGGGGTGGTACACATGCCACAGCAAGGGTATGGGGGTGGGGACAATTTTGTGGATTTGATTCTCTCCTTCTACCTTTATATGGGTTCCAGGGATGGAATCGGGTCATTAGGCTTGCAGGACAAGTACTTTACCCACTGAGCCACCTTGCTGTCCCCTTTCGTTACCTTTAATATGCCACAGGCTCCTCAGGAGAGAGCTGAGAGCTGTTGGCAAAGAGGCCTTCTCCTCGCCTTCCCTCAGCATCTAATCCATGCCAAAGCATCCCTTCTGCTCTCTGCTTTCTGGAGTCTGTCTCCTCCGGGCCATAACTGCCCACTCAGCCTCCAGCTTCTATTGGCCCTAAGCCATGTTGGGCTCCCACTGGCCTGTCTCCCTCCACGCACAGTCCTCGTCTGTTTTCCACCCTGTTGCCGCCAGAGGGAGGTTTCCAAAGTAGAATCAGATAACATTTAAAACTAATGTCTTCAGAGACCTAGTTGGCTTGGTGCCAAGGCAGGAAAAATACTCCATAAGCCTGAAGTGCCTTGTGCCAGAAAGTAGGGAGGGACCCAAAAAAAGCCAGCCTCCAAAACCTCTAGTGGCTGAGCTATACAGCAATTCGGGCAACAAAGGACCATGCTGAATTATATAGTCAGAATAAACTAAACAGCTATCGTGTGTCTATGAATGAACAAGTGAACGAACAGACGAATGAACAAACATATATTTACAAATGGGAGAGGAGATGCAATGTGCCTCTTACAAAAGAATCTCAGTTAACATCTGTAAAGGGAACTGAAATAGAAAGTCCTTGAAGCTAAGCACTCAGGAGGCTGAAACAAGAGAATCATGAGTTCAAAGCTAGGCTAGGCAACCTAAAAGAGACCCAAGTGTGTATGTTGTAGGGGAGATGGGAAGGTAAACAGAGACATAGGAGGGGGTGGGCATCACTCTTGCCAATGGTGGTAGTTGTTTCAGGCAGATCCACTGGTAAGTACTAAGATCACTGGGCAAGAGTCTGAGAAAAATCAATGGATTTTTATATTTTCCCAAATGATTTACAATGTGTTTATTAGCTATGGAAGGAAAGCTAGTGGTTGCAGTGAACCCTGTCAGAGCCTTTGCCCAACTGACCAGTAGGAGACAGGTTCTCCCCCATAGATGAGGGCACCTTATAGATACCTGCGTTTGTGGAGGTCCCTGCCACACTTCAACCACAAGGTAACCATATAAATTAGCCAACCTTGACTTGAAGGATGCTGTCCAAGGTACCTGACCAGCTCAGCAGAGTCGGAATCAACAAAGACAAGGAAAGGGGGCTTGAGAGACCTCTCAACTATCAAGAGCACTTACTGCAGAAGACCCAAGTTCAGTTCCCAGCACTCAGTGGCTGGTAACTCCGGGTCCAGAGGATCTAACACCCTCTTCTAGTCTCTGTGAGTGCCTGCACTCAAGTGGTGCACATAAACCCATGCACGCATGCACACACACAGACATCCATGCATGCATACATGCATACATACATACATATGAACACAATGAAAAGATGGAGAATTTCACAGGCGAGTGTCCGCCTGTGGCAGTTCCTCAGCTTTCCCTATGTGTCATGACTTTGATGCCGGATGATAACTAATCAGTGGCTTCATACGGTGCCCTCAGCTTGGGCTGAGGTTAGTCTCTGATAATGGCCATTGTACGAATGTGCCTGCCTGGGTGTTTCAGATCTAAAACTGCATGTCGTCTGTGGTGTCCAGGCACTAGCAGACTCTGGTCACAGAGACATCTCCTGGCCTACGCAGCTTTCTCTTGGTAACCAGGAAGTAGATCTGGGAATTGATACTTACCCACTGTCTTGCTGGTTTCAGCATCCACCTGCAGTCTGTAACACCTTTTCCCCCCTGGCATGTGTTGGTTTGTCTTCGTACACAGCTGGACAGAAAGAGTAGTTTACTAAGAGGACCATCCAGAGGAGGAGTAGACTCTGAGCAGACTGGAAAGAAGCGAGTCGTGGACTGTACCATTTGACACAAGGGAATTAAAACGCAAACTCTGGGAGTCAACACCACAATTGTTCTTGTTGACACTTTGTTTGGAAGCGCTGTTGCCATAGTTGCTAGAGTGGGAAGCACCGCTGGCTCTCTGAAGTTCTGTGAGTTCCTCACTGGGACAAGGAAGAGCTAGTTGCTTAAGACTAAGCCGGGAAGTTTGTACTGCTGGGGTCAGGCTGTCTCTCTCAGTCGGGGTGGCTGTTTCTGCTTGGAGTCATTATCTCTGTGAGTCTTCATTCCTGTGCTTCTTGTGATGCCATGTTTGCTGCCTGCCCCCTCCCTGTCCCCAAACTCCTAGATACACTCTAGATGATCTTATAGCATCCTGTTTGTGTGTCACACGTGTAGTTTATGTGTGTGTGTGCTTCTAGAAGCAGGGGCCAACATCAGGAATAATCCACTGTGGCCCCCATCCTACCTTTTCAGACAGGATCTCTCCATCTGTATTGCTCCCACAAGGCTTGGGGAACATTGCAAAGGCCAGGAAGGGGCTAAGAACTAGAGGGTTTGGAGGAACACTATGGAATGTTCTTGTGGACAAAACAGACTGGTCACTCATGGCCTCACAGCAGCTCTGGACCTGTACAGGACCAAGCTGTCAGCAATGCCAGAGGAGATGAGAGAGGCTTCACCCAAGCCGAGGAGATGTTGGCAGTTGATGCTCACTGGGAGAAAGGGTGCCTCGTCTTTCAGCAATGTGACCCCTGGTAGGTTGCCTAGGGGGCAAGTAGCACTGATTAAGCTCAGTGGTTATTGGGTTCTTAGAAAGGTCATGATGGTAGGAGGAGCTTGCACTGTGGGTTCTAGAGGGAATGGAGGGTGGGTTTGGTCAAGATACATTGTGTGGGGACTGGAGAGTCAGCTCTTGAGAGCATGGACCACTCCTCCAGAGCAGCCAGGTTCAATTTCCAGCACCCACATGGCAGCTCACAACCATCTCTAGTTTTAGAGGATCCTTTATCCTCTTCTGGTCTCTGGGAAGTGGGCAGGCAAAACACCAATACGCTTACATACATTTTCTTTAAGTATTTAATATTTTTAAGACAAAGTCTCTCTGCCCCACCTGTTAGCCCTCTCTACCCTCAACCTCCATCGCTGGGGCACAGACACATGACCACACATGGCTTTTGCGTAGGTGCTGAGGACCCAGACCCAGTGTCTCCGGCTTCCCTGGTAGACACTTTACCAACAGCCCTTTCCCCCGCCCTCTACTAAGTAGTAATACATGCTGAATTCCCACAGTCTCTTTTCAGAAAACATGGCCTCCTTAAGGTAAATTCCATTTTCCCTCAAGTCACTGACTCTCAAAAATAAACATTTATCTTCTTTTGTGGCATCAGAGCAAAGCCAGTGCTGTTTCCTTCTTCACAGTGGAGACCAGGCTCCCTGAGGGGAGTAAAAATCACCCTGCACTGTGCCAACAGCACAGCCTGAGGAGGGTGTTGGGGGGACACAACGTGACAGGAGCTGCTTCTGAGCCTCTACAGGGCCCAGTGGGCCTCTTCGTCTTCAGGACAGCACTCAAACTAAGACCAGAGCTCTAGAAACTTTTTGGAGTCTGTATTGCATTATAAGTCTAGGTTTTCCAGCAGGCCACTGGTGACGGTGACCATGGGACAGTGAAGCACAGAAAGATGAAGTCCGGCTAGCTAACCCACAAATGAGAGACAGCTTCCTTCCCCCGACCCTACAGTACAGCTCCCATGTGAGGGCATCAGCCCCTTGGGTAGCTGAGTGTTTGCACATAAGACTGCAGTGTGCCTGGCCTGCTGTGGGGACTTATCACCTTCTGAGCATGCCAATATGTGATGGTGAATGCTCTCAGCTGCTCTGCTGGCCACTCGTGCCCTGTCCCTAAATCTGCGGTCACTTCATTTCAGCCACTGATTCTGCAAGGTTGGAATCCATCAGTTCCCACCCTTGTTGTGTGCTTCAGGTCAAGTTACTATGTGTCAACTACCATGACTGTTGCTGTGGGGTAGGGCAGTGTGTTAGTTAATGTCCCTGTTGCCATAATGTAAGTAAGTCCCTGGCAAAGCAGCTTAAGGAAGAAAAGGTTTACCTGGGCCCACGGTTTGAAGTTACAGTCAATTATGGCAGGGAAGGCATGGAGCCTGAGGCAGGTGGTGAGTGCATCCACAGTCAGGAAGCAGAGAGAGCATGCTGGTGCTCAGCTCGCCTTCTTCTTGTATTCAGTGCAGGACCCCAGACCATGGGATGGTGCCACCCAGAGTTAGGGTTCCACCTCAATTTACCTGATCTAGATGATCCCTCAGGCATTTCCCGGGGGGGGGGGGACATAATTTTAGATCCCGTGGCTTTGGCTGTATTATCATCACTGGTGAGGTGGGAACAATCTGTTTTCATGGCTGTCATCATAAGCAGGTACAGTTCATTAGGAGATGAACTATCCTGTAAAGGAAAATAAAGTCAGGAAAGAGCTGGTGAGAGTGGTGTGCAGGCTGCCATGGTGGGTGCTGGGGCACACTAGCTGGGAAGAAGCAGAGCGCAGATGTGGGGGAGAGGCCCAAGAAGCATTCCGGGCAGCAGGAACAGGCCAGAGCCAGGGTATGTCTTACACTTATTATGCAATCTAAGACTGACCTAGTTGGTCTAGGATAAGACCCAGATATCTGGTTCTCTATAGTGGCTCTCCAGAAGGTTCTGTGAGGTCAGCCCAGGGAACTACTCATGAAGTCATTCAAATTGTGACTCACAGTTATCTATGTGAGAGAGATTTTTGAAAGTAAATAAACACTGTGCTACTTGGGTAAAAAGAATCAGATAGAGGAGTGAAGGGGGCAGCACACGGACTGTTGGGACACCATCCTTTAAAACGCCGTTTGCGAACCACAGGGACAGCGCAGTGGTTAAGTGTACTTGCTGCCTTTATACAGGACCTGAATTCATACTCAACACCCATGTCTAGTGACTCCCAGCCATCTGCAGCTCAGGGCTATGGGACCAACACAAGCACCTACCCATTTATACATGCACTAGTCACACAGGTTAACACACATTTGTACATAAGTGTTTTACAGACGTGACATTCAGAGTCCCGCAGCCTGTGCAGTTTCTTTCCCTCCTTCTTCCCGGACAGGCCCTGTTGTTCATGGTCAGTCCCCTATTGCAGCTTGGCTACAGGAAACACTCTTAAGATTTTCTGGTTCACCTAGAGGTGGTAGGGCTGTGCATGAAGCTGGCCTGGGTCTCTAGCTCCCAGTGCACAGCCCCTCTTGCTTAGGCTTCCTGCTGAGAGCTCTATCACTCTCGAGATCTGAAGGTGAATGCTTTTCTCCCAGGTCTGTGGGAGGAACTGTGAGGCTGGCTGCAGTGTTCCTACTAGAGAGAGTGCCATCAAAGGTCTGTGTCAGAGTTCCGGTACCACCTGTTGATTGAAATATTAGCAGCAAATGGTACTACCTCAAGTGGGAACGAGAAAAGATCTTTGGAGGAAAAAAACACAAAACAGCCGTTGGGGACTGGAGAGGTGACTTGGTGGTTAAGAGTGTAGTTATATTCCAGAGAATCTGAGTTAGGTTCCCAACTCCCAAGTCAGAGAACTCACGACCTGTAACTCCAGTTCCAGGGAATCTAAGGCCCTCTTCTGGCCTCTGTGGGTACTGCACTTAAGTACACAGGGCACAATTTTTTAGCCAGACCATATGTCTTAAGGCAATTATAAGCTCACAACAGGATTGAGAATGAGGTACAGAGGAAGCCAGATATTTCCTGAGCCCATGCATGCAGAGCCCCTCCCCCAGTACCCTCACTAGAGTGGGACATGTGTTACATCTAACAAACCTGTGTTGCCACTGCATGGTAACCCAGACCGTGGCTCACGTTGGGCTCCCTTTGGTGGGTGTGTAATTTGTGCACTTACATAAATGTGTGAATACATGTGTTTGCTAGTCCTGTGTCACACATAGACTCTAACTGCCCTAAACCATGTGTGTGTGTGTGTGTGTGTGTGTGTGTGTGTGTTTCTGGAAGCTCACACAAACCAAAAAAGGAGTGTGCTGTGTATGGGTGGGGAGGAGTCATCTGTAAAACAAATTCTCCAAAAGAACAAATGACTAGTTTGCTGGTTTGGGGTGAAGAGTGCTGGCACAGACTGTCTCCGAGCACCTCAGAGGGCCTGCCTCATATCACAGAGTCCCAGGTGACATGAATCATAGCGGCTGTAGGAGTCATGCCATGAATCACCCCAGACTGCAGCGCCTTGACTCTGTGGACATCACCTTCCCCTGTGTTCTGTCTGAGTCTGTTTGCTTTAGTAGAAATGAGTGCTTGCATCAGCAGAGAAGAAAAGCCCCTTCGTTCCTGCTTGCCACTGTTCCTTCCGTCAAACACTCTTCCATAGCTCCTTTATATGTGTGTTTTGCTTGCATGCGTGTATGTATGTTTGCCACGTATGTGCAGAGGTCAGAAGAGGGCATCAGATCCAGTTATCAGAAAGTCCTGCCTGTGGAGCTGATTGTCCCTCAGCTCTGTTGCACCTGAAGTTATCTGGAGGCACTGTTTTAATGGCACGCCTTTGACAGTAACTAACAGCTCAGAATGCTTTACAATAATAGTGGAGCATTGTGTTAGTTGCATTTCAATTGCTGAGATGAAATACCCAAAAAATCAAGAGGCAAAGCTGTGCTTGGACTCATCCCTTCAGTCCATGGTTGCTTACATCTGCAGAGGCTGAATATCCTAGAAGAAACACTTCAGTCCATAAATGGGTTGGCTCACCCCTGAGGTCAGAGCCCTCGTGATCCAGTCGTCTCCCAAAGCGCCTCAACACTGGTTGCAATGGAGACTGTCCCTTCAACACTTGAGACTTAGGGAGACATTTAAGAGCATCATTTCCTCTTTCCAAACCTGCTGAGTTTCCTGATAGGCTCACAGTGGTCGGAAGAATTCTTGCCTAAGGCCCTGGGGGCTTAGCAGAGGAACTAGGATGTGGCTCAGTTGGCAGAGTGTCTGCCTACCATGTAGGAAGCCCTGGGTGGTGATGCACACCTGTGATTCCAGCACCCAGCAAGTGGAGGCAGGGGGATCAGAAGACTATAGTTCTCTTTGAGTGAGTCTGAGGCTAGCTAGAAATACATGAGACCCTGTGAAGGGAAGCTAGGACACAGACTCACACGTAAACAGGCACACGTCACATAAGCTCACACATGCTTATATATACAAGCATGTGTGCATACATATACAAGAATTTGAACCTGACTTGTGTCTGTCATGGTGAAGGGGAAGTTTAGATGTTAGGGCAGTGTTACCTGTCCCAAGGAGGATTCTCTGCAGATCCTTGGCCATGGAGCCGTTAGCTTGGGACTAGTCTCTCGGGAAGTTAAAATTAAGTGTGCTCAGACAGCCCTGGGAGTGGGGAGTGGGGGTGGGGTGAAAGGGACAGGTGAGTTTAAACCATAATTGATGTTAGTTTGTTATTTACCCTCCAAATGTGTGGAGTGTACAGTCCATTTGTCACGGGCTCTGGAAATGGCCCCATTTTAAGATGCCTCAAGTGACGTATTGTAGCTAGTCGTTTTTTGTTCCTCGTAGTCCTCTGTGTCTGAGAAAATGACACAATTTAAAATGGATCCCCTCTTGCTGGGAAATCATGAAACAGTACAGTCATTTTAAAGTAAGCTGTAGTTCCCTCCCCCTGCCGTCTGCAGCTCACCGCACAGCTAGGCCTTCTTTGAGCAGTACATTAAGGTGAGAAACCTTCCCCCAGCTTAGGACTTCTTTTAAAGCCTTGTGCTTCTCCAGCTAGGTCAGAAAAACCGCACAGTAATTTGAACATGAAGGTTTAGAGGGGGTTATTTTGTTTCTGTTTTAAAGGTTTATTTTTTATAATATGATTACCCTGCTTTCCTGTAAGTTTGTGCACTGTAGATGTAGCTGTGCCCAAGGAGACCAGAACAGGGATGGTATGGAATCCCCTAAAACAGGAGTTAGGAGATAGTTCGGATCTGCCACACGGGTTCTGGTAACTGAACCCAGGTCCCGCCAGAGCAGTAAATGCTTCCAGTCACAGAATCCTCCCACTCTCTAATGTGGTACGCTGTTTTGTTTTGAGATGGGGTTTCTCCATGTAGCCCTGGCTATCCTGGAACGAGCTCTGTAGATCAAGCTAGCCTCAAACTCATAGAGATCTGCCTGTTTCTGCTTCCTGAGTACTAGGATTAAAGGTGTGTGCTGTGGCCACCACTATCTGGTTTGGACTCTGGTTCTTATTAAATTGTTTCATTTCATTTGTTTAGGGATGGGTAGGGGGTGGGTGGGTGTGCCCCAGCACATGTGGAGATTAGAGGACAATTTGCAGAAGTCATTTCTGTCTGTCCACCAGATTTTCAGGCTCCTTTACCTGCTGGGCTGTTTCCCTGACCCTGAACAAAGACTCAGTCATTATAACAGGAGATTGGGGTAGCAATGAGTTGGCTAGTCCACAAGGAACCTTTAAAATGTAGGAGTAACGGATCTGAGCAGCAGCCGCAGCCTCCAAGCTGACCTTGCACAGGACATGCACAGGACTGCATGGCCACACTGGTGTAACTCGCTGGAAATTGATTTTCTAAGGTGCTTGGGAAAGGGGAGAGGTGACTAAAGGTGGCCTCTGGATAGCCAGACAGTGCAGGAGCCTGAGCCAGGAGAGACCTGAACTGTGGTGAGCCTCCCAAGCAATACCTCAGGACCAGGAAGCATGGCTGTCTTGTCTTGTAGTTTTCTTTCCTTTGTTTCCACTGCCCTCTCCCGACGTGCTTAGCATTACCTCGCTTGAAGGGGAAAATGCTTTAAAAGGCCCAGCCCAATTCGACAGAGTGGGCAAAGAGGGTGAATTGGGAGCTGGATGGCCATGCCACCAGCGCAGTGACTTTGACAGATAGGCAGACGTCAGTGGTAAAGGTTGCTAGGAGACACGCATGCTAACACAAGGTGCATTTGGGAGGCTTTGGTTTTGTTCATACCATCTCTTGACTGAAGGTTGTCTGACCCTTTTTATTAGCAGGCATATATATAGACCCCAGGGTGTTGCAAGTGGAGGCCCAGTAAACATTAGCTCGGAAAAAACTGGAGTTAGTAAGTAGTCAAGAGATTGAAATACCAAAGGGAACATTGTCCGAATCCCTGCTTTATAGATCTCCAGAGACATCTGCAGGGCCACCTGTGCTGGTTCCTGGCTGCAGGGCCCCTGTGCTGGTTCCTGGCTGCAGGGCCCCTGTGCTGGTTCCTGGCTGCAGGGCCTCCAGTGCTGGCTCCTGGCTGCAGGGCCCCTGTGCTGGTTCCTGGCTGCAGGGCCTCTGTGCTGGTTCCTGGCTGCAAGGCCTCTGTGCTGGTTCCTGGCTGCAGGGCCTCCAGTGCTGGTTCCTGGCTGCTGGGCCTCCTGTGCTGGTTCCTGGCTGCAGGGCCTCTGTGCTGGTTCCTGGCTGCAAGGCTTCTGTGCTGGTTCCTGGCTGCAGGGCCTCTGTGCTGGTTCCTGGCTGCTGAACCAGGAGTTCCTCTTCACCTTTGCTTCCTCTGCTCTCCTGTGCTGAGAAGCAGTGTCTTCAGCACACTGAGTCATGTCTGCTCTGTGTGCATGCCTTCTTTCTGGGTTTACCTTGGTAGGCTGGGACGCACTTCCCAACCACATTCTCTGAAAGGCTGACAGGTTGTTTGGTGACTGTGTTACTGAAAATATTCTGTCCTGGATTTTTTTAAAAAAAAATCTCTTGAGCTATTTGATTATTTGTTTGTTTTGTTATGTTATGGTGGGGTTTTTTTCTCTTCTTTTGTTTGTTTTGAGACAAGGTCTCACTATATTACCCTCCCTGGCCTGGAACTTACAAAGGAATGCTTGCTTCTGCCTGCCAAGTACTGGGATTTAAGGTTCGTACCACCACACCTGACTCATCTTCACATTTTTGAAGCCTTCTCTTTCTCCCAGGCATTCTGTCTTTCTTTATGTAAAGTAGGCAGCTATTCTGACCTTCATACCTTCCTTTGTGGCCTGTTTTCCTTCTGAGGGCTTGTGAGGATCCATCACCACATCCTACATCCTCAGGCTGCATAATGATCCACCTTGGGTTGAGTCTGTCTTTCTCCACTCACAGGTACTTGTTAGGTATTTTGTCTCTGACTAGGAGACAGTCCTACCTTAAATCCAACCTCCTGGGTTCATCTTCCAACGTTCTTAGGGTGTCTTCCCCTATTTCCTAACTTTTTTTTTCTTTCAAATTTTATTTTTCTTTTATGCGTATGCAGTGCACACAGAGACCAGAAGAGGGTGTCTGATCTCCTGGGAATGAAGCTACAGGTGCTTAATGAGCTGCCATGTGGATGGTGGCAATCAAACCTAGGCCCTCTGAAAGAGCAGCCAGTGCCCTTAACCACTGAGCCGTCTCTCCAGCACTGTTGTTTGTTTGTTTTGTTTGTTTTTTAAATTAAAGACAGTGTCTCAGTGTGTTGTACCCTTGGCTTTCTTCTCTCGCTGAGAAGGACCTCAGTTCACTTTCTAGTACCCAGTTGGCAGTCAATTGGCTCATAACTCCAGCTCCTGGGGGAATCTGAATGTCTCTGGCCTCTATGAGCACCTGCACACATCAGGACACACATGCACTTAATTAAAAATAAATCTTTAAAAAAGATGAAGTAGCATTTGTATACTGGGACCAATGGTTTTTAGCTAAAACTGTGTCTATTGATCTGAAGCTAAGTTCTCTATGTGGAACATGTTTGCTATGCAATATGTGTTGTTGTGCTCAGTGCATATATCTATAGTTGTTTCTGTTGGTTCATAGAAATTTTACCTTTTTTTCCCTTTCTTAGGACAAAGTTAAACTATAATCCTCCAAAAGATGACGGATCCACTTATAAGATTGAACTTGAAGGGATATCGGTAATGGTTATGAGAGAGATCCTGGATTACATCTTCAGTGGGCAGGTATGGTGAGACCCAGGGGCGAGATCAGCAGGGACTTAGCAGCTTTCAGAGTGGCACTGCCATGCCATCTTCTGCCATCCGGGGCATCTATTGACATCTCCCTGGCGATGGCCCCACATACATGATCTGGAGCAACACAGATCATAGACCAAATCCCGGTTCATGCCCTTCTGAGCTCCACCCACCAGGTTGAGGTTAGAGGAACGAGGTACACCCTTCACCACCACCTTGAATCTGGTCGTGCACAACACCCACTCTGTCTGGCTCTTCTCTGTCTTCGTGGAAATAGAAGCGCTCTGTCACTGGGACTTGTGTCTGTAGAAACAGTTTCTTGTCAGACATTGCAATGAAAGGCCCCTCACATTGAAAGTTACCCTTAGTATAGTATTTGCTGGTGATCTTGTGCTTCACCCCACCCCTGCAGTGTCTTCCTGCTTTCCCTTGACTCTCTGTGCCACATTGTTTCTGGAGATGTGATATATGCAGGCAGGAAATGGTAAGCTACTAGACCGCTTTCTTTTCCTGCCTCCCAGCCCTGACCTCTTTATGTACTAGGTTCTAGCATAGGACTCTTAGCAAGGATACAGATGGTTCAGTGGCTGAGAGAGCTGGCTAGGCCTCTGGTCCCCAGCACCCACAGCAGTGGCTCACAACCACCTGTGACTCCAGCTCCAGGGGCTCATCTGGCCCCCATGTGTGCACATGCATGCGTGACACGCTCACAAGTGCACACACACATGTACACAAATAGGAATAAATTTTTTAAAAACAACCAGAAAAGACAAGTTGTGTAGGTACGTTGGTCAGAGAGCAGAGTAGTAGTTGTACATTAAGTGTGTGATACCGTGCTCTGCCTCATTGTCTCCAAGATCTCACCCTTCACCCTGCCCACTGGAGCCTTCGTCACTGCGGTTTCCCCTCCCCTTTTCTGAAGGGCCTGTTTTCCCCACAAGTTGTTCAGTGTTTGGAGTGTGTCTTTTCTAAATGTATCCATTCTGTCCACACACTGGGGGATTCCAGTCCTGTTGAAGTGTGTGGTGTGATTTCATAGCATTGCAAAAACACAGTTTAGGAAAACTCTCCCCTACACACAAGGCAGCAGGTGTGCACATGTGCGATTGTTAATATGAATGAAGTTAGAGCCCTTAAACTCCTAGAAACCCTGCACAGCAGGAGGAACCGGGCAGCCTGCGCTCACTGGCAGGGTAAGGTCAGTGCACTTGTGAGCACAGGCAGTGACAGGCCAGAGAGCATGCTCTGTGTGGGCTTTGACTGAGGCCCAGCCCAGTGACTGTCTGCAGATTGATTGCTAGGATTTGTCCCAACTTAAATTTTAGAATCCTGGTGGCAACTTAAGGGATGGCAAACTCCTGAATTAGCTGCTAGGTTTCATCGAGATATGGTTTAGTGAGTTTTCACGGGTTTTATTTAGATAGTCTGCAGTCGTTCCCTCTCTGCTGGCTGGATTTAATATTCCTGGGTCTGGAGATGTGGCTGAGTGCTAGAGCCCGGCCCAGCATGCATGAGGTCCCGCCCACAAGGTGCCGACACCTCCTACATTAAACATTTAAGAAAATGCCCTTTAGCCTTGCCTGCAGCCTGATCTTACAAAGGCATTTTCTCAACTAATACTTTTTCCTCTCAGAAGCCTCTAGCTTTTGTCAATTTGACATGAAACTAGCCAGCACACATACAAAAAAAAAATGTAAAAAGAAGAAAAAGTGAGCTGGAGAGATGGCTCAGTGTTTAAGAGCACTCACTGACTGCTTTCCCAGAGGACCCAGGTTCAATTCCCAGCACCCACATGGCAGCTCACAACTGTTTGTCACTCCAGTTCCAGGTGATCTGATACCCTCACACAGACATACATATAGGCAAAACAAAAATGCATATAAAATAAAAAAGAAATTAAAAAAGAAGAAAAAGTTATTTGTGTCTTTGGGACAGGAAATTTTCCCTATGTATTTTCCGAGGTTCTGTGCTCAGTTTCTGAGGCAATTGGTGATATCACATTTTTAAGTCACATTTAGCAGTAGAACTTAACTGTCCCTAAAAGCTCAGTCAGGTTTTTGTATTAGTTGCAGATGTGAGCACATGGGTAGGTTCCCTCGACAGTAGATCATGCTAGCACAGGAGGGGAAAGCCTGGACAGGTGAAATAAAAATCAGACAGACACATCAGCAGGGTGGTGGTGGTACATGCCTTTAATCCTAGCACTCAAGAGACAGATAAGTGGATCTCTGAGTTTGAGGCCAGCCTGCTGTACAGAGCAAGTTCCAGGACAGCCCAGGATACCCAGAGAAACCTTGTCTGAAAACAGACAAATGAACAAACAACAGGTCAGACATATCTACTATAAGATAAGGCCCCTTACTGGAGAGATGGCTCAGAGTTTAAGAATACTGTCTGCTCTTCCAGAGGTCCTGAGTTCAATTCCCAGCAACCATATGGTGGCTTATAACGATCTGTAATGGGATCTGGTGCAGGCATACATGCAGGCAGAACACTGTATACATAATAAATAAATAAAGCTTATTTTTTTTTTAAAAAAAAATCAGGCCTCTTGATGCCTCAGTCTATTGAAAGATGTGCAGTGTATGGTCAACAATACTTAGTCATCTTTGACCTACATCACTGGGGATTGGGGAACTGGAGAGATGGCTCAGTGGTTAAGGGTGCTTTCCTACCCTTGCAGAGGACCTGAGTTCAGTTCCCAGCACCCATATTGGCATCTCACAACTGCCTGTGACTCCAGCTCCAGGGGGATCCAATGCCTCTGACCTCTGCAGGCACCTGCATCCACGTGCTCATACACATAATTAAAACTAAATCTTTAAAAATAAAAGAAGTAATTGGGGACTTCCCGTGGGCCAGACTTCTAGGTTAATGGTTTGTGGGTTTTGTTCTGTTTGTCTGGATACAGCTATAAAATGCTTGTGGTAATCTTACAGATCAGGTTAAATGAAGATACAATCCAAGATGTTGTGCAGGCAGCCGACCTGCTGCTGCTGACAGACCTTAAAACCCTGTGTTGTGAGTTCCTGGAGGGCTGCATAGCAGCGGAGAACTGCATCGGCATCCGGGACTTTGCACTGCACTACTGCCTGCACCACGTGCATTACCTGGCCACCGAGTACCTGGAGACGCACTTCCGAGACGTCAGCAGCACGGAGGAGTTCCTGGAGCTAAGTCCACAGAAGCTCAAAGAAGTGATCTCTCTTGAGAAGCTGAATGTTGGCAACGAAAGATACGTGTTTGAGGCGGTGATTCGGTGGATAGCACATGATGTGGAGATGAGAAAGGTACCTTCCCTCAGGACGTGGCCTTGGGTTTCCTTCCTGACGGTGTTTATTCACTTCTCAGGATATGTAGGGATGTGGTCTGTTGTTAAAGCTATCAGTCTTAGACTGTTCGCAGGGGTCCTTCTGGTCTACCCAGATGGGAAGGAGGAACACTCCCAGTGCTGGCAGTCCCAGGCCCTCAACTGTCCAAGGCCTAGGTGCTGAACAGACCCAAAGGCTCACACTCCAGCCCTGAGGGCCAGGAGCCTGTTTGCCCAGGCTATTTAGTCAGACTTGTAGCTGTAGACGCTCAGGTTGGAGGCTTCTTGCTGGGGCTTTAATTACCAGTGGTCCTGGCATCTGGCAGCTATTGTAATCCTGGGCTTCTAGCAGCAGTGGGCAGCAGGGTTCCTACCTATGGCTGTTACCGCTCCTGAGGGCCCTCAGGTGTTGAGACCCACAGCTCCTACAGAGTTGAATGTATGTATCCCAGGTCTGGGATATCTGAGACGCTTGGATTTTACACCTTAGCTGCTCTCTAGAACTCCTCCAGTGATGCCCGGCCCGGCCCGTAGTTTCTCCTTCTCCACTCTTCACAGCCTTCCTTATCTCCTGCGCCCCAGTCCTGGTCACTCGGTGAATGTCTTCAAGTGTCTTGCTGCTGCTCTCGCTGCACAGCCACTGTCAGTGCATTTTCTTCTGTTCTCTCCCCTGTGTCACAGTTCACATGGGCTAACAGTTAAGATCCAAACTGAGAATGATGGGCCACTGAAGGAGAACCTTCTGTGGGGACACAGGAGGGCAGCTCCAGGAGCTATGAAAAGGTTTCCTCTATAGCCAGAAAGGAGGGATAGCAATAGCGTTTGGAATAATGATAGTCATCCTTCAGGACTGTTAGTAAGGTACAGTCCTCGTGTTTGTGTCAGAGAGGAGATGGCTATAATTGTGCCGGGCACAGCAGACCATCATACCAATGAAGGACTGTTTGCACTAACCTCAGGCTGGCTTCTGGGGACATAATTCTACTCTGACCTGAGCAAAAATGGCTGCTGGAGGTTAGTGAGGCTTGCGATGGACAAAGGTCCAGTGCAGGCTATCTGAACTGTTTGTGGCGGAGACAGTGCTTGCTGGAGCTAGAGTTTGCTTTAGCAGCAAGCAGCCATGGTTACCTCTCAAAGGCATCTACAGACTCTTTAAAGTAGTGGGCTGGCGTGAAAGAGGGCTAGCTAGCTGCCTAGCTCACAGTTCCTTACTCAAGGAGCCAGGACACCTGGTAAGGGTCTAACCATTGTCAGGTGGTCCTAGCCTCCAGCATCTTAGCAGATTTGGAGAAGAAAATCATCCTTTGTAAAGGGATGCTTAGCCAAGCATAGGCAGATGCCTCGATTCCAGAAGCAGGTGAATCTCTGAGGTCAAGGACAGCCAGGGCTATATTAGATTCATATGAAAATAAACAAACAAATAACAAAAACTGGGTGGAGGAGGCCTAGGAGTGACAGCTAGTGAAGGGCCTCAGAGAATGTTAGCCTTTCGGTCCCCGTTGAAATCCAACAGGGAATGGAGCTTGTTTTCAATTCTTCTCTCCAGTCACCTGTTTCAAAATAAGAAGTATACTGTGTTGGTTTCAGAGAATAGATTTGGAATGCATGATTGCACTACTCACTGCTCCTGTCAGTGCAGACTCCCTTCTTAGTGATTATCTTGCAGTTTGCAAATCCTGTAAGCCTATGAGGGTGCACACTCAGAAACCACACTGTGGTCTTAGCTGCGTTTAGACCACCTAACTAATCCACATTAGGTAACTTAGAAAGGTGACACTCTCAGGGGCTGCTGGGACACCCTGCTCCTCCTCAGCCTGCTGGACCATCTCTTGCCTCAGGGGTTCAGGTGGCCGGGTTACTAGGAAACATGATAATTCTTTGTCCTTTGGTTAATCTGACTTCTCAGAGCATGGAAATGTATGTTTTAAGTTACTCAAGGGTTTCCCCTTACAAACAGAGGCCATACTTGATGGTTGGTTGATCAAATCTGTGGCCAAATCACTCAGAGCATGCCCAAGTGTCAGAGATAGCCCCCAAGACCAAAAGTACCCAAAGCTGTAAGATAATTTTGAACCATGATCATTGCAGAAGTTGTTACACAGTTTGGGGGATTTTTTATCCTTGGCCTTGCTGATTTTCTAACATTAATGTTGCTCTGTCACCCAAGTTTTCCACACTGGACTTGCTATCACCATCCTAGGGCTCCCGTAAGTGTGGCTTAGTCACACTTCATCCAGGCGTGTGAGACAACACAGCATCACTCACTTAACCCATCGTGACGGGACCTGCAGTGTGAGAAAAGCTCTTGAAACATTCAAACCTTTCTTCCCAGAGACTGTGGACAACCAGCAAAGCGCAGAGCAGAGTGACACATGTCTGTCAGCCCAGGACTGGAGGCTTGAGGCAGGAAAGGTGGGCTTGAAGGCAGCCTAGATTACAGCAAGACTGTGTCTCAACAGGGGGCCAGAGAAACGACTGTGCAATTAGGAACATCTGCTGCTTTTGCAGAGGACCCAACTTGAGTTCCTAGCACCCACACTGGGTAGCTTAGAGTAGCCAGCCACTCCAGCTCCGGAAAATCAGACACCCTCTTCTGATCTATAGGTACCTGCACACACTCGTGTACACACACACACACACACACACACACACAAAACAGGTGTGGAGAGGAGGGGGCTGGTGTGCATATTCAAACAGGACTAACAGACACAATAGTATCGGCTGATAGACTGCTAACAGACACCATCTGCTGTGAACCAGAATGTGTGTCAGAAGACTTGTGTCATCACTGTCCTGTCCCTCCTCCTCCCATCTGCAGGTCCACATGAAGGACGTCATGTCAGCGCTGTGGGTTTCAGGGCTGGATTCCAGCTACCTGCGGGAGCAGATGCTGAATGAACCCTTGGTGCGAGAAATTGTCAAGGAGTGCAGCAACATCCCGCTCAGCCAGCCGCAGCAGGGGGAGGCCATGCTGGCCAGCTTCAAGCCCAGGGGCTACTCAGAGTGCATAGTGACCATTGGAGGGGAGGAAAGAGTGTGAGTGTGGTGGGGGAGGGGCTGGAAAGGGAGTGGGGAGGGGCTTCTGGGAAGGGGGAGGAGGAGTGACAACAGAAAACGCAGGATAATTTTCTGTATGTAAAGTGTAACAGTAGTTGACTGCTATAAATGTTTACCCATCTATAGAGTACTGAGATTGACGGTGGTTATCATGAGAGGAACTGTAAAGCATCAATTATGTATTTCCTTAGTTCACGGAAACCCACAGCCGCCATGCGATGCATGTGCCCTCTCTACGACCCTAACCGGCAGCTGTGGATTGAACTGGCTCCTCTGAGCATGCCAAGAATTAACCATGGAGTTCTTTCAGCAGGTACTCTCTGTTCAGTTTTAGCAGAACCCTGGCCAAGTAAGCCTTTGTTTCAGGGTTGCACAGACAGGCAGGTATGATTCTTGCCTGGTGATGCACAGCTTTAATCTCGGTACTCAGCAGGCACAGGCAGGAGGATCTCCATGAGTTTGAGACCAGCCTGGTCTGTATAGTGAATTCAGGCCAGCTGGAGCTATGTAGTTGCATAATGTCTCAAAAAAAAAGTTTAATGCTAGGGGATGCAGCTCAGATGGTTGAGTGGCCTGGGTTTGTGCTCTAGCAGCACCCAGTGTAGCAGTGACTTACGGGTTCTAGGGATCAAATTCAGGCTGTCAGCCTTTGTTTGCAGCAAGCTCTCTTACCTGCAGAGCCATATAGTCTCCCCTCTTGTCTTCCTCATCTACTTATTTTCCCATGTTCCTTGGCTCTCAGGCATCTTGTCGAGCGTGTCAGACCTTCCTCCACATTCTCTGCTTGTCTTTGTTGGCTCTGTCCTTTTTCCTGGGTGTGGGGATTCTCTGTGCAGCCCTGCCTGTCCTGGAGCTCACTCTATGGACCAGGCTGGCCTCGAACTCACAGAGATCCTCCTGCTTCTGCCTCCTGAGTGCTGGGATTAAAGGCATGTGCCATTCCTGCCCAGCAGCCTCTGTCTTTTTGTCTCTCTGTCATAGGGTTGATGGTTGCTTTTGATTTGTCTCGGTGACTTTTCAGCTCTGAGAGCCTGTTAGATCACCTGTGGGGTTTATTTCTGTGTCTCTCTGTGAGTGGTTCAGTGTGTGGTCACTCAGTAGCTGTGTGTTCCGCTGTCACTGGTTCCGTGTGTGTCATTCAGTAGTGTGTTTCTTGGGGTTGTGGTGACTTTTGTTGCTTTGTCTTCCTGGTTACCCAGTACTTCAGATCTTTGCAGCTCCGTGTCTGGTGTTTGCTTCTGTTCTTATTCCATAGGACCAGAGCTCTTGGTGTGCCTGAGAGCTTTTGCTGGGTGCTCTTACTTGTAGGAATAATTTCCTAGACAGGCAGAAGGTTTAAATCAGTTGAGCTGGCCAAGGTGAGGAAAGGCACATGCTACCACACCTGACAACCTGAGTTCAATCCCTGGCACTCAGAGAGTGGAAGGAGAGAAACAACTCTTGCAAGTTGTCCTCGACTTCATACATGATCCATGGCATGTGCATATATGTACACACGTGCATACACTCTACATTTTTTTTATTTTAATCTTTTGAGAACGTCGTACATGAGAACATTGTCTTTCAACTATTCCTATCCCTCCCTCTGTTAGCTCCACCTCTTCTCATGTCCCATGACCCCCTCTCAATTAGTGACCTCCTCTTCTATGATTTATATATATATATGTGTGTGTGTGTGTACACATATATACACATAACTACATATAAATATATGTGAATATATTATAAAAGTATACCTATATAATACATGTTATAAATTATGTTCCTACATATAAATATATAGATATATAGGTAGGTAGGTAGGTAGATAGATAGATATGTATATAAAATCTCTGGAGTCAATTAGTGTTGACTGCACATGTCTCTAGGGTTGACCATTTAGGTTTGGGAAACCTATCAGGGACTCATCTCTGAAGAAAACTGTTTCTCCTCAGTATCCATTGACTGTCTCTGGTACTTCGCCATAAGCATGTGGGGCCGTATGTCATTTTCCCCCGTCCATGTTGGCACGAGGACTGATTGTGCAGTCAACTGTTGAGAGTTCATGGGTACAGCTTCCCTGTCACATCTAAAAGACACTGTCTTGCAGCAGACATCCACCTTCTGACTCAAGCCTTCCCCACCCTCTCTTCCATGATGTCCCCTGAGCCTTAGATGTAGGGCTTATGCTGTAGATGTCCCAGTGAGGGTCAGACATCCCATGGTCATTTGTTTCCTGCATTTTGGGCAGTTGTGCTCTCTGAACAAGGCTCCATCTGCCTCAGACAGAAACTTCTTTGATAAGGTTGAGAGCTGAGCTTACTGAGAGAGTGTACAGCATCAAATGTGATTTTAAAGAAGAAAGTTGAGTGCTGGTTCCAGCTGGACCCTTACTTGTCATTTCCTCGTTCGTACAGCGTTGGGGATAAAACTCGGGGCCCTGTCTGTGCTCATCATGTGCCCCTTACTGACCTCTCTTACCTGAATCACTATCCCGGCAGCATGCTCAACAGTTAATCTTGCATTCTGTCTGCATGTCCAGTACCCTGTGCTGAGAATCCTGTGGTCTTGAGAATAGATGTGGAGTGTAGGTCCGATGCTACTGAGACTCACAGAGCTAGGGGATAAAGTGAGGAGCTGAGGTAGACATGAGCTGCCTGGTGGCTGAAGGGTGGGATCACCTTTCTTCTCCTCCTGTAGGGTAAGAACTCAAAGGCTGTTGAATAAAGCAGAACGGCCAGAGTGACTAACAAGTTAGACTCCGTCATCAAGGAGCGAGAAGACTGCCGGGTTGGGGAAGGGAGCTGTAAATGCCAGGTCACTGCACCACAGCATCTGCTGGAGTGTCCGTGTGTCCCCTGTGCTTCTTGCAGAAGGGTTTCTGTTTGTGCTGGGAGGCCAAGATGAAAACAAGCAGACACTGAGCTCAGGGGAGAAGTACGACCCAGACACCAACACGTGGACTGCGCTCCCACCCATGAATGAGGTACAGTGCAGTTTGTCTCCAGGGTGTGTTGCTTTTTTCTCTGGCGGTTTTATTAGGTGTGGGTTCCCATGTAGGGAAAAAAGAGGTAACCTGGCCTCGCCCTACCTGGATCCCTGTTCACCCACATCTCTGCCTCCTCCCTGCCTCCTCCTGGCCTCCTGCCTAGCACCACCTCCCTGCAGAGACCTGTTCCTCACCTCCCTTAATGCTTGCCCTGGTCTCAAGATCCCCTCCCACCGCTTTCCTCTCTCTGCTGTGCCCCACCTCTGCACATACTGGCTTTACGTGTTCCTATGAGACTCCACAAGCCAGGAATTTTCTGTGTTCTGTTTGGGCCGTGGGTAAATGATAAGCACCTCAGGCTTCTGGAATTCCAGATACTCGGGCATGCCCTGTCCTCCCTGCTGCCTCTCCTGGCCACAGGTAGTCCACACGACATGGCTTTTGCCACCTTTCACAGTCACCTCAGAACCTGCCTGCTCATAACTGCACAGAAGCAATACCATGGAGCCCACTGTCCTTGTAGGCGCTCTGCTCAATTCTGTAGGTTAGGCACAGCATCTCTGCTGATGAGCCTGCATCTTTGTCCCTGGGCCTGAGGAGTGACTGGCTCTGTCTGTTGTGCCGAGGAAGCCACACACAGTGAGGAGACATTCCAGGGAGAAACCGTGTGAACAAGTCTCCTCTTTGCTGGAACACTGGAATAAAATAACGTGGAATATCCACTTTCGCCTACCGAGGTTTGCAATGTCTCTCTAGGCAAGACACAACTTTGGGATCGTGGAGATAGATGGGATGCTCTATATTCTCGGAGGGGAGGATGGTGACCGCGAGCTGATTTCCATGGAGTGTTACGATATTTATTCAAAAACCTGGACGAAGCAGCCTGACTTGACCATGGTTAGGAAGGTGAGTGCCTCAGTCTGCTCAGCTGGCTTCTTTACAAGCTGGCTTCAGAGTCCGTGTCTCTTTCTGGGGTTGGTTGTTGCAGTGGGAAGGCTCACCCCCAGGGCCTCACATAGTACTCTGGTGTTGAGCAAAGTCCTCGGCACACATTCTCATTTCTTAAGTGTGCCTTGGGCACAACAGAAAATGCTCAGAGGACCCAGGCCCTAGAATTCTGTCTCGGTGGCAGTTTGCCTTCATGACAGCATTCACACATCCCTGCAGGGAAGAGCCCGAGAGAGTGTCTGTCTGCTCTGAGCAGCAGTGCAGTGTGGTCTGGAGTAGCTACTTTGAGCTGGATCCCTCCCACTTTCCTGACTTGCTCTACAAGTGAAAGGCTGCAATGGCTTCCTCCTGTGAGCCTCTGTCTTTTAGACTCCGGTTACAGGCAAAGCTGTGCGTCAGTCCTGGCCATGGCCCTGGTTCATGCCATGGATAGCCTGTCTTCTCTGTGTAAACTTCTGTCTTAGGGTTTTATTGCTGTGAAGAGACACCACGACCACAGCAACTCTTATAAAAGAAAACATTTAATTGGGGCTGTCTTACAGTTTCAGAGGTTTAGTCCGTTATCATCAAGGCAGGAGGCATGGCATCATCCAGGCAGGCATGATGCTGGAGAAGGAGCTGAGAGTTCTACATCTTGATTCACAGGCAACAGGGGAAAGACTATCACACTAGGCATAGCTTGAGCCTATGACGCCTCAAAGCCCACCCCTCAAGGACACAGGTCCTCCAACAAGGTCACACCTCCTAATAGTGCCACTCCCTGTGGGTCTGTGGGGCCATTTGATTCAAACCACCTCATCATCCAACTGAACAGTTGTGACAGCAACTGAGCAACTTACTGTTCCAAAATCCTAACTCTTAGGAATGTAAACCCTGGAGCAAGGAGATAGATGCTGCAAGACCCTTCCATTCCCCATGTCACCCAGTATGGGATGGGTGGAACTCATGGCTTGTGTATACCAGGCAAGTGCTGCACCACTGCCTTCAGTTCCAGTAAAAAGTTAACTTATGGGGATATCAAGATGGCTCAGTGGGTAAAGGGGCTTACTGCCAAGCTTTATGATCTATCTGACCTGATATGTCAGAGTCTACATGGTAGAAGAAGGGAACTAGATTTAAAAAAACCATATTTTATAGGATTATGGGCTGAGATCCAGTGTAGTGGCAGAACCCTGGCCTGGCATGTTTGAGTTTCTGGGTTCCATGCCCAGCATAACCCCCCAAGAAGTAAAGGAAAGCAGAGTCACCGACTTCTTTTGGTGAAGATCAATGAAGACTCCTTTTTTAGAGATCTCCAGTGCATGTCACCAGCTCTTTCCTTCCATCTCTGGGGTCCTGTGGTCATGTTAGAAGGTATCATGGTTTGGCTGTTAGGAGTCAGAGCTGGCCCTACATACGTGACCATGCTCTCTGGGCCAGTTGTTGTCTGTCCATCCAGTTCTAATGACAGTTGGTTCCTTCTCCACCATTGTTCTTTCCTTTCAGATTGGCTGCTATGCAGCTATGAAAAAGAAAATCTATGCCATGGGCGGAGGCTCATATGGAAAACTGTTTGAGTCTGTGGAGTGTTACGATCCACGGACCCAGCAATGGACTGCCATATGCCCCCTGAAGGAGAGGAGGTGAGGCGGAGTGTGTGTGTGCCCATCAGTCTGCTACTGTCGAAGTAGGAGGCCTCAGATCCTAGCAGCCCCTAAAACAGAAGGCCCATACGCACAAATAGCACAGAACATTGCAGATACAACAAGCAGTAAATGCTGGGGAGATGGCTTAGTGTTAAAGTGTGTGGTGTGCTGTACAAACATAGGGACCAGCACTCAGATCCCCAATATCCAAGTAAATGTCAGGCAGGCGGTCCCAGCACTGGAAAGACAAAGACAGGGGGTCCTTAAGAAAGCTGGCACACTCTGAGTTCAATTGAGAGACCTTGCCTTAATGAATAAGGAATCACTAGTGACATCAACCTTAGGCTTCACACACACACACACACACACACACACACACACACACACGTGTGTGCGTGCCTAGCATACATAAAGACAAAAAGGAATTGTATCTCAGCACTTGGGGACTACTGAGGCAAGAGGATTCCTGTGAGTTCAAGGACAGTCTGATGTACATGGTAAGTTCCAGCCTACCCTGAGGACTCAAAAAGACCAACAAATGAAAGAACAGTAGTGGAGCAATTAGGGCTGAGGTCCTGAGTTCTAAGCCAGCAGCTCTCTTCTGTGGCCCTGCAGGTTTGGAGCAGTGGCCTGTGGGGTTGCCATGGAGCTGTATGTATTTGGAGGCGTCCGAAGTCGAGAGGACATCCAGGGCAGCGAGATGGTCACCTGCAAGTCTGAATTCTATCATGACGAGTTTAAGAGGTAATCAGTCTGGAGGCTTCCACGCCTGCTCGCTCTCTCCGTGCAGCAGACAGTGTCGAGGCTCCCCCTCCTGTCCCCTCCCTCCATGCTTCAGGGATGTGTCTTAGCTTTGATTTCCAGTGACATCACTGAGTTCTCTATTTAAGGATTGCATCTACCTACATGCTAGGTATTTTTCTGTAACTTCAGAAGTTGGTGTCTTAGTTACTTTTCTGTTGCTGTGGTAAGAGATGATGACTAAGAGAGCTATAGAAGAGTGTCTGTCATTGGGCTTACAGTTTCAGAGGGTTAGAGTCCATGAGGGTGGAGCAGAGGCATGGAGGTACGAACAACTGAGGGGTTACGTCTTTGTCCAAAAGTTGGAGAGAGAGAGAAAGAAAGAGAGAGAGAGAGAAAGAAAGAGAGAGAGAAAGAAAGAACTGGTAGTGGTGAGTCTCTTAAAACCACAAAGCCCACCACCAATGGCACACCTCCTCCAACAATGCTGTACCTCCCGACCCTTCCCAAACAGTTCTACCAACTAGGAACCAAGTAGTCAGATATACGGGTTTATAGAGTTTCTTCCCATTCAAACCACCACAGTGACTTAAACAACATGGAACCTGGAACTTAGCACATATTTGACATTGTCCTGTAAGTATATATGGCTTCTTTTTTGTTGTTTTTGTTTGTTTGTTTGTTTTTTGTTTTGTTTTATTTTGTTTTGTCTTTTTGCATACAGGGTTTCCTCTATGTAATCCAGGCTGTCTTGGAACTTGCTACGTAGACCAGGCTGACTTTGAAACTCAGAGATCCACCTACTTCTGCCTCCCAAGTGCTAGGGTTAAAGGCATGCACCATCACACCTGGCCATATGTAGCCTTTTATGACAGGGCCTTCATCTGCTTTTCCTGCTGCTGTCTGCCCAGAGGCTCCACACTGAGCCCTTTAGATAACTCAGCTCTAGGCTGCTTCTGCCTGAAATGCCCCTCATCGCCCATCTAGTTAACTCGGCCATTTCTGTTACTGCACATAACTGTCACTCTCCAGAGAAAGCCTTTGCTGTCTTCTTCCAGGCTCACACACACTCCTCCGTCCCTGATCCCTTATCCTGTGCACATGTGTCTGGCTTCGTAACTGCTAACTGTATACAAGGCATGGTCCCGTGTGGTCCTCCAGCATCAAACCTGACAGGCATCAGATGCTCTGGCATGTGTCAATTAAGCTGGTGTCTGAGATATTAAAACACTAACAGGATTCAATTGTCAGGACTCACAAAAGAGAAAGAGAAGACTGAGCTCCACAGCCTGTCCTCTGACTTCCACACAGCTTGTCAGTGCGTGCACACAGACACAAACACACAGAGACACAAACACGCACACACACACATACACACAAGCAGACACACATGGAGATACAAGCACACAACATAGACACACTCACACAGACACATACACACAGAGACACACAAACACACATGGAGACACAAACATACAACAGACACACACACAGACACACATGGAGATACAAGCACACAACAGACATACACACGCAGACACAGACACATACAGAGACACAAATACACACAGAGACATAAGCATACAACACAAACACACACAGAGACACACATACACAGAGAGACTATACACACAGTGAGACACAAACACACACAGAGTAAATAAATAAATGTAAAAAAAAACACCTTTTTTTTGTTTGTTTGTTTTTTGGTTTTTTTTTTTTTGAGACAGGGTTTCTGTTTAGCCCTGGCTGTCCTGGAACTCCCTCTGTAGACCAGGCTGGTCTCAAACTCAGAAATCCACCTGCCTCTGCTTCCCAAGTGCTGGGATTAAAGGCGTGCGCCACCACTGCCTGGCAAGATAAACCTTTTTAAAACGCCTGGCAGCCATGCCGTGAGCCTGTGGTGCTGCCCCACCCCTCCTCTTACACATTTTTGTAAGCACAGGCAGTGTTCTCACTGCAGTGACCTGTTCAGATCCCAAGGGGAGCCTGCTGCACTGTGTGATCCTATGCACTTTGGTCATATCACCAGATGAGGGTGCCATAAGATAGCACCTCGTTTCCCGTCTTTGAGATGGGCTGATTAATAAACAGACAGTGTTAGACATGCCTATGAATGCTGCCTGGTCTGTCACATGTTTTCCATCTCCGATAATTCAGACATGTCTTTACTTCCAGTCATTAGACGTAGACTGCCAGGGGAATTCACTAGACAGAAAACGAGGAGGCAGCTTCGAAGGCGAAGGCGTTTGCTGTGTGGGGTTGGGCGGGGGCTGTCAGGCTGGTTACATTCTCCTTTAATAAGCCACAGTGGGGGAGTGCTGTCTCGGTAGGAAATAGTGTATTAATCTCCTGCCCAGATGAGCAGGAGACAGTCTGTCCCACTTGATTAACAGTCAGTAGCAGTGTGTTTGGCTTTTGATAAAATACGGACATAAACCTCCTTTAGTGATGACTGACTCCATGCGTAGTCAGCATGAGCTGCAACGTGTCAGAAGTCGTTTGCTTACATTTCTATTCCTTTTGTCTGTTGCCTTGGGTGGGATTGAGTCTGACTGTAACGCTTCCCAGGCGTCCCAGGATTGTAAGCACCTTGGTATTCCAGTCAGCCTGCTCAGAGTCTGTTCTGAGCAGGAGACTACAGCGCTGTGAGTGGGAAGGAGGCTATGCTTTGTTTCTCTTTGTCTGCTTTAACTCTTTCTTTTTCTTCTTCTTTTTCTGTTTTGAGGTCTCACTCTGTAGCCCTGACTGGCCTGGAACTCTATATAGTCTGGGCGTGCCATGAACTCAAAGAGATCTGCCTGCCTCTGACTCCCCACCATGCCCGGCTTTAAGTTGATTTTTAATTACTTATTTGTGTGTGTGTGTGTATGTGTGCCATGTGTGTGGGTGCTCAAGGGGGTCAAAAGAGGGTGTGAGAACCCCAGGAGTTAGAGTTGTGAGCACCAGACATGGGTGCTAGGAACCGAACCCAGGTCTTTTTTTTTTTTTTTTTTTTGGTTTTTCGAGACAGAGTTTCTCTGTGTAGCCCTGGCTGTCCTGGAACTCACTCTGTAGACCAGGCTATCCTTGAACTCAGAAATCACCTGCCTCTGCCTCCCAAGTGCTGGGATTAAAGGCGTGGGCCACCTCTGCCCCGAGGAGCTAGCACTCTTGACATGGCCCCATTCTTGTATTTAAAGGGGACAGACAAGGGGATCAGTTGGTAAAGTACTTGCCACTCAAACCTGCAGGTCTTCGTTCTGTCCCTAGCACCCTAAAGAAAGCCACGCATGACATCAGCCTAGACCCATGTGCAAGCACACCATCACACATGAATACACACACCATCACACATGAATACATACACAAACACATGTGAACACACACACCATCACA